>JAPDSC010142955.1:11070-24425 GCA_026290005.1 Latrodectus geometricus
ATATATATATATATATATATATATATATATATATATATATATATATACACACACACACACATATAAATAAATGATATTTAAATATAACATTGAGAGTCACATGTAGTTTTTTTTTTTTTTTCAGTTAAGAATGCAGCTTCCACAAAGTAACTGACATGCAACAACCCATTTGATTGAAATTTAAACTTATATAAAATACTACATATATATACACTGCTAATAATACTTTATAATTGGCTGATTTATACAACACTGATTTGCACAGATTTTTTTTATTATACATGTGATGATGTATGTCAATGTATTTAAAAAAGTAGCTTTGTATTCATCAATAATGACTCATACTCAGTTTACTGATTTAAAAAAAATGAAGAAATTAATTAAAAATTAATCTCATCTGTAAATCCACAATATTTAGATTATACACATTTTAATAATATTTTGAACTGTATAAAAAATAAACCCTGAACACACGGCAGAACGAAAGCCCAGTGGGGTCAAGGCCTACAATGACCATAACTGTTTTCATGACTGATGGCCCTGGAGTGTGAATCATATGTCCTAGTTAGGTTATCAGCTTAAGGAAAAACCCCCAGTGATTAGTTCCAAGCATGCTTGGTACTTGGTTTTATCAACTCGCTAAAGGTTTTTAAAGCTGAGTTAACTTTGTCTAGCCTGAGAGCAGAACCACGAACTTGCACCTTGGTAGTATGAAGTATAAAAATGTAGGTAAATCATTTTATCAGTTTGTATAAGTAAATTAAGTTAAATATATCAATTTAATTCTTTGTGAGATTTTGCATATAAATCACATCAATCATAAACAACCACAGTTTTTGATTTAGTCAAATTAGTGCTTACTAAAGCTATAATTTTCCTGGACTTTGTTGAATACAAAATTTTGTAACTAATCTATTTATTGAAGTAGGTAATAATAGTAGTTGGAATCCAACACCCTTGTATATAGCACTAGTACAGGTAAACTGACATATATGACCACCCTCATAATTAAAAACTTGTGCATGCACAAAATATTACATAATTTACACAAAGAATGCTTTATATTTTAGTTATTAAAGATTATTATTTTGGAGCATTCATTTTCACAGAAATTTGATTATATGTGTTGTTTTACTTATTTGAGAAAGTAAAGTATTTTTAGCAAGCTTTCAAAATTTACCATGTATATAGTTTTTCTGCTTAATATTAAAAGGTTTACTTTAAATTTTATTTATTGTTAGCTTTGTTTAAATTAAGTCTAATTAAATGTATGCTTCTAAGGATTTTAGATTTATAATATATTATTCTGTCTCTGTAGAGTTAAACTTGCTTTATGTGACTGAATTTAAAAACAAATAATTTGTTAACTCTTTCCATTCATGTCCAAATTATTTTTATTCAACAGAGTTAAAAGAAGCTTGCTTTTATTCTACTATGCTGGAAGCTATACTCCCAGTTGAACATCCACATGCTGTTCATTCTACACTAAAGAAAGTTCTCTTTTCTGTATAAATAGTTTAGCTACAAAGAAAACTTTTAAAAAGCATTTAAAGATATTGTAAAAGTTAATTTTTGGGAAATTCAGATAATAATTATCATTTTCTTACATTGCAAACCTATATGTTTCTTTATTATCTGCTTGAAATGTAATATGTGTTTAAATAAAATATAAAAATTGTTATTTATTTTATGTTATTTAGATGGGATTTATTAAAGATTATTTTTAATTAATGTGGTGTTGATGAAAGTACAGTGCTCAAAACAATTAAAGGATGTTGTAAGTTTTATATAAAATGAAGACATAAGTGATATTTTTTTTTGCCAAAAATGGAAGAGAATCACAAATGCACATTTTTCTGATTTTCAAACTGGGGAGTATGCTAATTTTGAATTTGACATCAAAAACATTGCTTCAGTTGCAGTAAATGAAATTTGTCTTTCAACTGAATAAAAGACAATGAAGACAAGGATGATCAGCATTCAGTGACTGCTTTATTTCGATAAATATGATGTCTTAACAAAGTCATTTAACCGATTCAGAAGCTTGGAGAGTTGTTGGTAGTTAGAAGGGGGCCAAACTTAAGCCAAAGTAGCTCAAGCCATTGGAGTGTCACAAAGTGTGATTTCCAGGATCTGGAACCTTTTTTGGAGACTGGAAGTGCATTCCAAAGACCAGGGCAAGGCCACAGACGGACAACAATACTCAATGAAGATCGTTATTTAGTGTTAATGACTCGTGGACACTGAAATATGAACGCTTCTCTTCTCGAACAACACCTTTACATGGCTACTGACACCACGGTTTCAACTCAGACTGTCCAAAAACGGCTCCATGGTGTAGGTCTATATGCTCACCTACCGATGGTATGCGTTAAACTAACATCAAAGCATCGTTGCGACCGCAGGAAGTGGGTGACAGAGCATGTAAATTGGAGGAGAAGGCAGTAGGAATAATCCTGCGCTCGTGCACGAAAGTGTCAGAATTGGCGGTGGGGGAGTGTTGGTGTATAGTAGCATCTCTATTAATGGGTGCACAGACTCCTATATTATTTGAGATGGACTTCTGACTGGTTGCCGATACAGGGATGAGATCCTCAGACCTATTGTAGTCCCTTATGCTGCAGCAATCAGAGATGACTTCATTTTAATAGACGATAACTGCAGGCCACATTGTGCTAACCTAGTGAAGGACTTCCTTTTTGAGGAAGGAATCGTACAAATGGAATGGCCATCGTGTTTTGCTGAGATGAATTCAATAGAGCACGTTTGGGACGCTCTAAGGAGACGAATTGCTGGCCACTAACCACTCCCACAAACTCTCCAAGAACTTGTAAGAGCTCTTCTGAAGAGTGGGACAGAATACTCCAACTCGCGATTAATTGACTCCATGTCTCAAAAGTGTTCAACACTGCTGATCATCAGTGGAAACCATACTCCCTACTGAAAATGATTTCCTTTGAAGAAAACATCTTTTCTTATTCTTTTTTTCTCATAGCACAAATTATGGTTTTTTCTTTTTGTAGATAAATATGCAAAAAAATTCATTTTTTCTGCTAAACGAAGTGTAATTTATTCTCATATAACCTACTATGTCTGTTAACTATGTATCAATCAGCTAAAATGTTTCCCAGCCACAAGATCCACCTAAAACTGCCATATCCTTTAATTGTTTTGAGCAGCGTATTTAATATCACATTTTTTATAATTAAAGAACTATGCCATTATTCACTACTAAAATGTATTTTTATATGTTGCAATTTTGGATCTACATAATTATGTTTTTGAATAAATATATCACTAATGCATTAAAGTAGTAAAATGTTTCTTATTTACATTGAAATTTTTACAACAATTTATCTTTTGTTAGTATTTACAACAATGAAAATCTGGATGTTAAGCAAACAACTGAGTAATTTGTTTGATAACTGTAACTAAAATTAAATTTCTTATCCATTCCTTTTTGAAAAACAAGATTCATGTGATTTTTGTACCTTAGGGTTATTTTCTTTTAAAGTTTCTGTCCTTCAATAATTATATGATGTAGTTAAACCTTATAGACACAATAATAAAAAAATTGCTATTTTTTTTTAATAAAGTCTATGTAGTAGCTGATTTTCTGATTTATAATTTTAAAGTTTTTATAGTAATTTATCTAAATTTATTTATTCTGATTCTAGATTGTGTAAATGCATGAATTTAATTAATTTCATTTTTACACTGCAAAGTATATTCTTATTAATAAAATAGTGTAATCTTACAAAATTATATTAGATTGTAATCATAGTGCTTCACCACCACTAATATCGTGTGTGTAAGCAGTTTATGTTTGTGTGTTCATTTATATTACGTGAGAACATTTTTGGTGTTTGGAAGAAGGAAACTTACTTTAGAACACAATTGTGAGATTTGTAAAAACATTATTCAATTCTTTCATTAATTACAACCCTTTGTACTTAGTGAATGGAATTAACATGTTACCAGATTAAAACCATCATTCACTTCCAGTTCTATTTTAAAAAGCCAGCTATGCAATTTTGCCAAATCATGTGTATAGCATTAAATACTTCTTTTGTATTATATGACACTGAAGGTTTTGGAACCTGAAGTTCAAAAACATGGACTGATATTCAGGAAGCAGAGTGCTCCAGATGAATACTGATGTATATTAGGCTCATCCACGTGAACTCGTAGGGAAAAAATCAGTATTCAACCGCTCAAGAGCTAGCTAAGAGCACTAATGTCTAACTCCTTAAGCACTTATGTGATGCATAGCACAAGATCCATTAATTGTGCTATAAACTTGATGTACAAGTTCAATTGCTGGTTTAAGCAGTTTAAGGGGAGATATGTTGGGGCCTACACTAATCTGCTTAAACATCACCACAAGAACAAAATTTTAGACTAGATCATTATTTGTTTGTAAAATTGTGCAAGTGCTCTCATTTGTAGATGGTATAACGCTGGTGCCAGAAACCAAAGATATTTAACAGAGGCATTTAAAACTGTTGAAAAAGATGCCAAACCAGGCGACTTTGTTATTATTCAGGTTAAAACTAAACTTATGCCTGTTACAAAAAATGCTTTCATCCCAACTCACCTTTTAGTTGAAGTTTTTAAGTTAAAAACATTTGAATTTATTTAAGTCGGATCTTTAATTAACAGAACTAATGGGATCTTTCTAGAGATTAAGATACATAGTTGCAGCAATTAAATTATTGTTTATAAGTAAAATACTTAGATACAGCTTTTTTTAATCTATAAGGACAAAACTAAATATAATTAATCTTGTGCTGACTTATATGTCAAAAACAGAGAGAAAACTTCCTTGGTACCTTTGAACTCAAGATTATGAGGAGTATTTTTGGTAGAATTCCAGAAGATAGCATCTGCCAAAGAAGATGCAATGCTGATCTATATTTAATGATCAAAAAAATTTTTTTATCCTCTTATTCATATAATTTTTGTAACTTTTTATAGAGTTGCTTGATTGCATATTTTAATTTTACTCTTCACTTATATAACACTTCCCCAGAGACTCCTTATTCCAGCAAAAGTATTATGGTTTTATTACACTTACTATAGGTATGTTCACCATGCAAATCTCATAATTGGAAATACTTAAATTTATTAAGTAGTTCATTTTATTCTTTCAATTCATTTCTGAATTGTAAGTGCTAGGTGCAAATAATTCTACATGAAAAAAAGATATCAGTGGCATTAAGCTGGGCACCTCATCCCCACAAGTTTGCCCATTGACTTTTAAGTCCCAGTATATTTTGAAATTAAAATTCAGTTAATTTTTTTTTAAATATGTCACCATTACTTTAGTTATGTGATATTATCTGCTTATATTATTTTAAAAATAAATAACATTTTAGTCATTTTTTAATTAGTTAAACAGTTTTTATCTAAAATCATTCTATTTTTTCTTAGGGTTTTTGGACTTATTATTTAACAAGAAGTTTGTAATCTACTCCTGTTTTTATAAAAGCATCAAGAAAAGTAATATGAATAGACATGCTTGTTTATAGTGGAGAACAGCCATTTGTTTGTGGTTTTCTCAGCATTCAGTTTTAACGAAAAAAAAATCTAATCTCATGTTATTGGTTCATAAAAAAAACTTTACATTATGAAAATTTAATAAATCCTTTACATTCAATGAAATGTTTATATTATAAATATATTTGATATAATGAATTTTGTGTTTTTATTATATTTCATTAAGTGTTGTCATTATTGGCTTGAATTTTATAAATTTATCTGTTATGTGATTTTATGAATTTCATTTTCGATTTGTTCATTGGTATTTTATTTAATATCATAATTTTAAATAATTTAATGTTTAAAATTTATTATTAAAACTTATTTTTTTTTAAATCTCCAATCATTGATATAATTTTACTTATTTGTAAATCCATGAGGATTTTCAATATGTATATTTATATACTTACTTAAGTTACCTTTTCTCATAGTTCTACAAGAATACATTTCTTGTAGAGGAAAGGTAATGTTGGTAAGCATATACATATTGAAGAACAGATATTTGTTTGCAATTTTTGTTAGAATTCTTTCAGTTTTTAAATAAGTTAGAATCTTTGGTGCTTACAATTCATAAAAATCAAAATATTGCAGATTGGATATAATAGTCATCAATTCTGATTTTGATTCAAATGAATTTAATCAAATATAGTCTGCATTTTTCAATAATGGTTTGTTTTATTTGTAATTATAAAATGTATTTCTTATGATTATTTATTTTATTGCATTACTTATCTTCTATGATATTGATTAATATGTATTATAGAGTTTATTATCATGAAACAATATCTGTATATGTTTTAATAGATTTTAATTATTCTAATATGACATTTTCCAGAAAGATTTTAAAGTATTTAATATATATTTTTTTTATTTCAGGAAACAAAAGGAATTTGCATTATAAGGAACTTGTTATGTATTCTTGTGACAATTGTTCTTATGAAACTCCAAGAAGACATGCTTTGAAAATGCATATGCTTATTCATAGTGGAATGAAACCATTTGCTTGCCTGCTTTGTCAAGATACTTTCAGGCATAAACATCACTTAAAATCACATGTCTTTGCTATTCATAAAAATCAATTTCAATCATACAAGTTTTAATATGTATAATTTTGAAGTAAAATCTTCGCAAGAATTTCGACTGTAACAATTTGTCAAACATTTATTGAACAATATATTCTTGCTTAAGGAAATCTGTATTAATCAATGGTTAATATAACTTTTTTGATAGAATATTAATCAACATATTAATAGCAGAAAAATTCTTGGATTATTTACATTGATTTATAAGCTATACTATATTCAATATGCAATAAACTTCGTTATTTATGATCTCAAACAGATCCTGTACATAACTAGAAATATTTTGATTAACACTTATTATATATTAATTCATGCCTGATAATTTCAGGTTTAATGTATTATTGTTATATTGTATGTTATATTGTCATCTATATTCATATTGTAAATGTTTTTCAAATATTCTATTTTAGAGGTCTTGATATTTTTTCATCCTCAGAAAAAAAGAGTAATTCATCGATTATATAAAATAATAATTGAATAAAGTTCGCAAATTTGTAATGCAGATGCTTTTATCTATAAATTAAGCAAATTAAATTCATTGCAATCCAAGAAATGAAACAAAAAATATTTTTCAATATGAATATAAATATTAGCAAGAACTAGTACATTTGAAAAATAATTTTATATAGTTAGTAATATTTAATTTCCTATTTCTTTGTATATCAAAGCATAAGCTATTGTACTTGCCTTATAACTCTACATTATTTCAGAAAAATCTATTAAATTATTTTGCATGTATTATATCAGTTTTAAGATTTTCATCATGCTCAAAAATTAACATCACTTATTTCCAATCACAAATGAGATGTTGATTTAAAATAAGCTTTTACATCATTCAATGGTGTTTCTGGTTGAAATTTCCAAGAAATGTAAATGCATTTAGAAAAGAACTTTTCGTTGATTGTGGATTAATTCATATGTCACAAGAACTGTGTGTGTGTGAGAGAGAGAGGGGGGGACTCTGAAGTTGTTGATATTTAGCAACTATCTCTTGTTGCTAAATATCAGTTGAGTCTTAATATCGATTTCACTCTAAAATAGCAATGTTGTAACTTTAAGCCTATGATCCTTCATATCAGACCTTGAATGAAAACAATGAATATCATATGATAATCAAATTCACCCTATAGAAATTAAAATGTTCTACGGTTGGAAAATTTGATTGGGAATTTGAAGTTGAAGCCAAGATTGTTTTGTAGCACTAACTGGTATTTTGTCATTGAAGTAAAATAATTTTTAAATGTATATTAAAAATATAAAAACTTACAAAGAAATTTTTAATTTTAAGTTTATTCTAAAAAATGATAAGAATAAATTTTAAAAGTAAAAAAATAATAAAGATAAATTTTGAAGTCATTTAATTTTTTTAAAAAAATTAGTATAATGCTTCAGATTAAATGTAATATTGAATTTAATTTTAAAAGCTATTTGTGGAAGGAATATTCTTGTTGTGCATTTCATTTAAGTACTTGTTGCAAATCACCAGTTTCACAGTGAATAGCTCGAATCAAAATTTTAATCCCTTAAGTAATTATCAATCAGTGTTTAAAATTTGCTTGCATTGCAAATACGGATGACATGATATTTAAGGAAAAACAATTTCTCTTAGATTTTATAATTATATTTGTTAAAAATTATAAGTTTCAAGGAAGATTAATTTTTATATGTTAGTATGTTTATTGTTAGAAAAGCAATGCTGAAAAAAATATGGTTAATGATAAAAGTTATAAGTAACTTACACTGCTAATTGTACAGAAACCCATTTTTTCTCTAATAAAGTGAAAAATTTCCATTGATTTATAACTTATTTTGAAAAGTATAGTTGCATCTAAAAATGTGGGAAATAAATTTTAAATTCAAGGTTGTAATTAAGGGAAAGATACATAAACTTATTAAATATTTTAATAATAATTAAAAAATATTTCATTTTATATATTAAAGTTATCGGAATTAATTTACAAACATAAAATTATTTTATTTTTCTAAAAAATTAGTAAGTCTTTAATTTCAGTAAAAGAATATTAATTGATTTTAAAATAATAAACTTCTAAAATAATTTCATTTTAATTTCTGTTATTTATTATTGATGATCCTTTTGAAATTCCAACTGCTGCAAAAATAAAGATGGTTTAGACTGTCTTTGATTATGATTCCTAGAGAAAATCTGTATGTGGCCGGTGGTGGTTTGCATCGTCTCTGCACAATTACTTCTAAGATCTTGTTTGCATGCATTTCAAAGGCATTTCAGTGCTTACTTCAGTAATGTTACAGGATGCCATTATAAATTGAATGATTTGGAGTTGTGCAGATCTGATGAATACCCAAAATTTGGTTTAGAGTTAAAATTAAGGATGTGACATAAACTGTCTTTCTTTGTTTGTTGTTATAGTGGATAGAAACCAAAATTTTGTAATGTATTAGTGGTGAATAGGCATGAAGAAATTTCTTTGCATAATACTTGAATTGTCTGATTGAGAGTTTTTTCTTTATTATGTTAATGATTGTGTATGTCTATCTATTTAAAAAAGTAGCTTAATACCTATAATCAATTTACCAATTTTTTTAATATTTTGAATTGTATGGGAAAAACTAAATTAATTGTTTGAAAAATTTGAATACATAACATATGATAAAAAAAAAAAAATCCCAAATATATCCATTTAGGTTTCTATAAGGTTTATTATATATTAGTGATAGGTAAGCACAGCTTTTCGTTTAGTCAAGTGCAGTTCCCACTAAAGCCTTAATTTTTCTGAACTGTTTGTTGTAGGCAAAATTTTAACTTATCTGTATATTGAAGTAGAACACTATTGCATATAGAACTAGTATAGGTAAGCTGATATACATGATTATCCTCATTATTAAAAATTTGTGCATGCAAAAAATATTCCTTGTATTTACATTGTGAGCAACACTTTATACTTTAGTTATTTGTTAAACACTGATTTGTACTAAATTTTCTATGTATGTGTTCATGTGTATTGATTTCCTTTGAGAAAGTAACTAAATTTTTTCAAGCTTTCAAAACTAACAAGCACATTTTTTGTATTATAATTTAAGTGTATTTAGATGATCAGTCTAAAATATCTGCTTGTGGTTCTTTACAAAATATGAAAAAAATTTAAAATAGTTTTTTTTTTTTTTTTTTTTTTTTTTTTGACTTAGCATGTATTCACCAAATAATACATTCACATGTGGACTTACAGATATTTATCCTATATTTTTTATTTTGGAAACATGTGATCTCCTCATGCACTATATATGTACAATATAGGGTTTATAGAAGTAAGTTACATAGAAAATTAAGTATTGCATGCATAAATAAAATGAATAAAAGCAGAGAACAGCAGTTTGGATTTCACAAAAAAGCTATAAACATATTCATCCTATTCTTTTGGTATAATTTTTAGCAAATTTAGTTGTGAGAAATTTTATAATATCCAATATTAAGAAGATGCTTATATTGAAACTATTTTCATTTGTGCTATCGTTACATAATTTCCATTTTTGAACTAGATTTCTGCCATATCAAACAAGCAATTTCTAGTAAAGCTTAGAAATCACATGTTTGTTTGAGACTTACCTTGCAATTCTTGCTATAAATTTAGACAATGTATAGAAATATAAAAAAAAATAGTTGGATAATTTTCTGCCTATATTTGGTGATGCTGAGAAAAAATTCAATTCTTGAAGTGCTTAACCATTAGAAGTTTCACAATTTATACCTGATGTTAAATGTAGAAATTGTAAAAAAAACTTGTTTTTTTAAAACTGGGTTTTAAAAACTGGTTTTATAAATTTATACTAGTAGTAATAAATGTTTCTGTATTATATAAGTTATTCAATATTCTTTTTTTTTTTTTTTTTTTTTTCACTTAAAATTTTACTCAATGTTAGTTTTCTTTTAATTAATTCTGATTAAATGTATGTTTCTAAATATTTTAAATTACAATTATTCTTATCTTTATAGTTAAATTGTCTTTATGTATCTGAATTTAGAAAAAAGTAATTTGTTAGCTCTTTATATTCATGTCCAAATTATTTTTATGCCACAGTTAAAAGAAGCTTGTTTTTATTCTACGATTTTGGAAGTTATACTCAGATATTCATTCACACATTATACATTCTATGCAGAACTGTCCTCTTATCTATTTATATAGATAGATATTTTAATGCTACAAAGAAAACTTTTGAAAACCATTTAAAAATATATGCAAAAATATTTTTTGTGAAATTTAAGTTACTATAACTTTTACAATGTAAACTTATATAGTTCTTTATTATGGGTTTAAAATGTAAGATATATTTAAAAAATATATAATTATATTTTTTATTTTGTGTTAGGAGGCCACTTATTATAAGGATTATTTTTGATTAATGTATTATGGATGAAAGTATCTAGCATCACATATTTTATAGGTAAAGATATATGTCATTATTCTT
The DNA here is from genome assembly GCA_026290005.1 of Latrodectus geometricus. Taxonomy (NCBI): domain Eukaryota; kingdom Metazoa; phylum Arthropoda; class Arachnida; order Araneae; family Theridiidae; genus Latrodectus; species Latrodectus geometricus. The sequence goes on from JAPDSC010142955.1 coordinate 22,137, forward strand.
TGCTAAAAAATCTATTTTTATACATTGTAATTTTGGATCCATTTTTTTTTATTTCTAATGGCGGGCACCCTTGAGCAAATACATACGTACATTAGCCCATTAGCAGCAGCAAGGCCGAAGACTGCTAATCATTTTATCGTTACCTGGTGGTCACCTGTGAACTAAGTCACGGAGATACGAGTAGCATCGCCCACGCCACACTACCACAAACCCGTTTATAGGGCAGACCACATTCATCCATCATCTGAGGAAAGGAGAAGAAACAGAGAGTGAAAGAGAAAGTACATCCATGCCCGAGCCTGGATTCGAACCCAGGTCCTCCCCATCCGTTGTCAGTTACGCTAACCACTAGACAGGTTGGGTGGCTAATTTTGGATCCATATAATTATGAATTTGAACAGAAACATCTCTAATGCTTTAAAATTTTTATAAAAGGTTTCAAACATTTTATCTTTTATATTTTATTTATATTTTTTTACAACCATTAATCATATGTAAATATGTTACAGAAGTTTTGATATTAACCAAATAACTGAATTATTTGTCTAATAATTTAAAACTAAAATTAAATGTCCTGTCCATTTTTCTTACAAAAATTTGATTTGTAACTAAGCTTAATAAATGATGTATCTAAGCTTAATAAATACTCTTATAAAGACAATTAAAAAATTGTGTTAAATTTTAAAATTAAGTCTGCATAGGTAGCTGATTTTTTTATTTATAATTTTAAAATTTTATAGTTAATATTTATCTAAAGTTATTTATATTGTTATTTCATTATTTATTTCTTGATTTTAATTTTTTTTTTTTTTTTTTTACTCTGCAAAGTGTATTCTAATTAATAAAATAGTGAAATTTTACAAAATTATTTGTATTTTGTATGATATGTTATTAGATTAAGTTCTCTCCTATCCTGATTAACAAATTTAAGTTTAATTTCCAACTTTTTTTTATCTCACACAGTGCAATTTTTAAAAATTAAAACTTAATAATTATTGATTTAATGGTATTCTTACCTGTTTTGTAGAAAAATTAAATGACTAAAAGTTATTACTCTTCACACAGTATGCATTGATAAATAAAATACAATATAATTTCATGAAATTATAATATTTTGCAATCATTATTTATTTACATACCACTCACAAATTTTGAAATATATTGATATTTAAAAGTTATGTATTTGTATGTATACTTTTATCTATGTTTTGTAATTAAAATTGATTTTTTCAAAATAAGTCAATTAAATAATGACATATTATTTGTTGACACTATTTTGAAGATAACATTTTATTCATTATTTAATAAGTTAAAATGTCTTTAACTGAAAATATTTTATTTTTTTCTAGGGTTCTTGGAAAAATTATTTAACAAGGAATTTGTAACCTATTTTTGTGCCTATTGTTCTTATAAAAGTACAGAGAAAAGTAACCTGAATCGACATTTGCGTGTTCATAGTGGAGAACGGCCATTTGTTTGTGACTTTTGTCAGAAAGCATTCAGTCGTAAATATAATCTAAAATCTCATATGTTAACAGTTCATAAAAACTTTAAATTGTGAAAAATTAAAAATTATTTTAAGAATGTAAAATATACACTACTCTTAAAATATTTAATGCATTTCTCAAAACAATTAAAGGATACTTTAAGTCTTTTATAAAATAACAAGATAAACAAATTTTTTGAAATTTTCAGAAAATGAAAGAAGCGAGTCACATATGCAAATCATTCATTTTCAAGTTTCACTGTATACAAATTTTGAGTTTGATCTCAAAGATGATACTTTAGCAATAGCAAATGTGAGATTTAATTTTTAATTTAATGTAAGACAAAGTGGGAAAGAATTATCAGTAAACATGTTGTACCGAGTGTGATGTCATTTAACTGAATCAGAAGCTTTGGAAAATTGTTGGCTAGTTTGAAGTGGGCCAGACACAAACTGATGTAGTAAAAGCCTTTGGAGTTTCACAAAGTGTGATTTCTAAAATCTGGAATTGCTTTTCGGAGACGGAAATGCAGACCAAGGATCAGGGTAAGGCCGTAGACATGCAACAATGCACAAGACAATTTAACACTAATGGCTCTGAGACACCAAAATATTAATACCAATCTTCACCAACACCTTTGTTTAGCTGCTGATACCACAGTTTTGACATAAGCTATTTGAAATCACCTTCACACTATATATGTTTGCCAACCCAGTGTGTAATAGTGTGTATCACATTAACAGCAAGACACCATTGCTCCTACAGGGAGTGGGCAACAGAACATGTGAGCTGGAGAAAAAAA
>JAPDSC010142955.1:49425-70993 GCA_026290005.1 Latrodectus geometricus
ATTTTTTTTCTCCAGCTCACATGTTCTGTTGCCCACTCCCTGTAGGAACAATGGTGTCTTGCTGTTAATGTGACACACACTATTGGTTGGCAAACATATATAGTGTGAAGGTGATTTCAGATAGCTTATGTCAAAACTGTGGTATCAGCAGCTAAACAAAGGTGTTGGTGAAGATTGGCATTAATATTTTGGTGTCTCAGAGCCATTAGTGTTAAATAACGGTCTTGTGCATTGTTGCATGTCTACGACCTTACCCTGATCCTTGGTCTGCATTTCTGTCTCCAAAAAGCAATTCCAGATTTTAGAAATCCCACTTTGTGAAACTCCAATGGCTTTTACTACATCAGTTTGCATCTGGCCCACTTCAAACTAGCCAACAATTCTCCAAAGCTTCTGATTCAGTTAAATGACATCACACTCGGTACAACATTTTACTGATCATTCTTTCCCACTTTGTCTTACATTAAATTAAAAATTAAATCTCACATTCGCTATTGTTAAAGCATCATCTTTGAGAACAAACTCAAAATTTGTACACTGCGAAACTTGAAAATGAATGATTTGCATATGTGACTCTCTTCTTTCATTTTCTGAAAATTTCAAAAAATTTGTTTATCTTGTTATTTTATAAAAGACTTAAAGTATCCTTTAATTGTTTTGAGAAATGCATTAAATATTTTAAGAGTAGTGCATATTTTACATTCTTAAACTAATTCTTAATTTTTCACAATTTAAAGTTTTTTATGAACTGTTATCATATGAGATTTTAGATTATATTTACGACTGAATGCTTTCTGACAAAAGTCACAAACAAATGGCCGTTCTCCACTATGAACACGCAAATGTCGATTCAGGTTACTTTTCTCTGTACTTTTATAAGAACAATAGGCACAAAAATAGGTTACAAATTCCTTGTTAAATAATTTTTCCAAGAACCCTAGAAAAAAATAAAATGTTTTCAGTTAAAAACATTTTAACTTATTAAATAATGAATAAAATGTTTATCTTCAAAATAGTGTCAACAAATAATATGTCATCATTTAATTGACTTATTTTGAAAAAATCAATTTTAATTGCAAAACATAGGTAAAAGTATACATTCAAATACATAACTTTTAAATATCAATATATTTCAAAATTTGTGAGTGGTATGTAAATAAATAACACATTAATGATTGCAAAATATTATAATTTCATGAAATTAAATTGTATTTTATTTATCAATGCACAGTGTGTGAAGAGTAATAACTTCTATTCATTTAATTTTTCTACAAAACAGGTAAGAATACCGTTAAATCAATAATTATTAAGTTTTAATTTTTAAAAATTGCACTGTGTGAGATAAGTTGGAAATTAAACTTAAATTTGTTAATCAGGATAGGAGAGAACCTAATCTAATAACATATCATACAAAATACAAATAATTTTATAAAATTTCACTATTTTATTAATTAGAATACACTTTGCAGTGTAAAAAAAAATTAAAATCAAGAAATAAATAATAAAATAACAATATAAATAACTTTAGATAAATATTAACTATAAAATATTAAAATTATAAATAAAAAAAATCAGCTACCTATGCAGACTTGATTTTAAAATTTTAAACAATTTTTTAATTGTCTTTATAAAAGTATTTATTAAGCTTAGTTACATCATTTATTAAGCCTAGTTACAAATCAAATTTTTGTAAGAAAAATGGACAGGACATTTAATTTTAGTTTTAAATTATTAAACAAATAATTCAGTTATTTGTTAATATCAAAACTTCTGTAACATGTTTACATATGATTAATGGTTGTAAAAAAATATAAAATGTTTGAAACCTTTTATAAAAAGTTTAAAGCATTAGAGATGTTTCTGTTCAAATTCATAATTATATGGATCCAAAATTAGCCACCCAACCTGTCTAGTGGTTAGCGTAACTGCCTACGGATGGGGAGGACTTGGGTTCGAATCCAGGCTCGGGCATGGATGTACTTTCTCTTTCTCTCTCTGTTTCTTGTCATTTCCTCAGATGATGGATGAATGTGGCCTGCCCTATAAACGGGTTTTGTGGTAGTGTGGCGTGGGCGATGCTACTCGTATCTCCATAACTTGGTTCACAGGTGCCCACTGGGTAACGATAAAATGAGTAGCAGTCTCCGGCCTTGCTGCAGCTAATGGGCTAATGTACGTATGTATTTGCTCAAGGGTGCCCGCCATTAGAAATAAAAAAAAAATGGATCCAAAATTGCAATGTATAAAAATAGATTTTTTAGCAAAGAATAATGACATATATCTTTACCTATAAAATATGTGATGCTAGATACTTTCATCCATAATACATTAATCAAAAATAATCCTTATAATAAATGGCCTCCTAACACAAAATAAAAAATATAATTATATATTTTTTAAATATATCTTACATTTTAAACCCATAATAAAGAACTATATAAGTTTACATTGTAAAAGTTATAGTAACTTAAATTTCACAAAAAATATTTTTGCATATATTTTTAAATGGTTTTCAAAAGTTTTCTCTGTAGCATTAAAATATCTATCTATATAAATAGATAAGAGGACAGTTCTGTATAGAGTGTATAATGTGTGAATGAATATCTGAGTATGACTTCCAAAATCGTAGAATAAAAACAAGCTTCTTTTAACTGTGGCATAAAAATAATTTGGACATGAATATAAAGAGCTAACAAATTACTTTTTTCTAAATTCAGGTACGTAAAGACAATTTAACTATAAAGATAAGAATAATTGTAATTTAAAATATTTAGAAACATACAATCAGAATTAATTAAAAGAAAACTAACATTGAGTAAAATTTTAAGTGGAGAAAAAAAAAAAATATTGAATAACTTATATAATACAGAAACATTTATTACTACTAGTCTAAATTTATAAAACCAGTTTTTAAGACCCAGTTTTAAAAAAAATAAGTTTTTTCTTACAATTTTCTACATTTAACATAATGTATAAATTGTGAAATTTCTAATGGTTAAGCACTTCAAGAACTGAATTTTTTCTTAGCATCACCAAATATAGGTAGAAAATTATCCAACTATATTTTTTTTTTATTTCTATACATTATCTAAATTTATAGCAAGAATTGCAAGGTAAGTCTCAAACAAACATGTGATTTCTAAGCTTTACTAGAAATTGCTTGTTTGATATGGCAGAAATCTAGTTCAAAAATGGAAATTATGTAACAATAGCAGAAATGAAAATAGTTTCAATATAAGCATCTTCTTAATATTGGATATTATAAAATTTCTCACAACTAAATTTGCTAAAAATTATACCAAAAGAATAGGATGAATATGTTTATAGCTTTTTTGTGAAATCCAAACTGCTGTTCTCTGCTTTTATTCATTTTATTTATGCATGCAATACTTAATTTTCTACGTAACTTACTTCTATAAACCCTATATTGTACATCTATAGTGCATGAGGAGATCACATGTTTCCAAAATAAAAAAATAAATAAAAAATATAGGATAAATATCTGTATGTCCACATGTGAATGTATTATTTGGTGATTACATGCTAAGTAAAAAAAAAAAAAAAAAAAAAAAAAATCTATTTTTAATTTTTTTAATATTTTGTAAAGAACCACAAGCAGATATTTTAGACTGATCATCTAAATACACTAAAATTATAATACAAAAAATGTGCTTGTTAGTTTTGAAAGCTTGAAAAAATTTAGTTACTTTCTCAAAGGAAACCAATACACATGAACACATACATAGAAAATTTAGTACAAATCAGTGTTTAACAAATAACTAAAGTATAAAGTGTTGCTCACAATGTAAATACATGTAATATTTTTTGCATGCACAAATTTTTAATAATGAGGATAATCATGTATGTCAGCTTACCTATACCAGTTCTATATTCAATAATGTTCTACTTCAATATACAGATAAGTTAAAATTTTGCCTACAACAAACAGTTAAGAAAAATTAAGGCTTTAGTGGGAACTGGACTTGACTAAACGAAAAGCTGTGCTTACCTATCACTAATATATAATAAACCTTACAGAGACCTGTAAGGATATATTTGGGATTTTTTTTTATCATAGGTTATGTATTCAAATTTTTCAAACAGTAAATATATTTGTTCCCATACAGCTCAAATTATTAAAAAAATTGGTAAATTGGTAATAGGTATTAAGCTACTTTTTTAAATAGATAGACATACACCATCATTAACATAATAAAGAAAAAACTCTCAATCAGACAATTCAAGTATTATGCAAAGAAATTTCTTCATGCATTCACCACTAATACATTACAAAATTTTGGTTTCTATCCACTATAACAACAAACAAAGAAAGACAGTTTATGTGACATCCTTAATTTAACTCTAAACCAAATTTTGGGTATTCATCAGATCTGCACAACTCCAAATCATCCAATTTATAATGGCATCCTGTAACATTACTGAAGTAAGCACTGAAATGCCTTTGAAATGCATGCAAACAAGATCTTAGAAGTACTTGTGAAGAGACGATGCAAACCACCACCTGGCCACATACAGATTTTTTCTAGGAATCATAATCAAAGACAGTCTAAATCACCTTTGTTTTTGCAGCAGTTGGAATTTCGAAAGAATCATCAATAATAAATAACAGAAATTAAAATGAAATTATTTTAGAAGTTTATTATTTTAAAATCAATTAATATCCTTTTACTGAAATTAAAGACTTACTAATTTTTTAGAAAAATAAAATAATTTTATGTTTGTAAATTAATTCTGATAACTTTAATATATAAAATGAAATATTTTTTAATTATTATTAAAATATTTAATAAGTTTATGTATCTTTCCCTTAATTACAACCTTGAATTCAAAATTTATTTCCCACATTTTTTAGATGCAACTATACTTTTCAAAATAAGTTATAAATCAATGGAAATTTTTCACTTTATTAGAGAAAAAATGGGTTTCTATACAATTAGCAGTGTAAGTTACTTATAACTTTTATCATTAACCATATTTTTTTCAGCATTGCTTTTCCAACAATAAACATACTAACATATAAAAATTAATCTTCCTTGAAACTTATAATTTTTAACAAATATAATTAAAATTTTATAGAAATTGTTTTTCCTTAAATACCAGTATGCCAACATGTCATCCGTATTTGCAATACAAGCAAATTTTAAACACTGATTGATAATTATTTAAGGGATTAAAATTTTGATTCTAGCTATTCACTGTGAAATTGGTGATTTGCAACAAGTACTTAAATGAAATGCACAACAAGAATATTCCTTCCACAAATAGCTTTTAAAATTAAATTCAATAGTACATTTAATCTGAAGCATTATACTAATTTTTTTTAAAAAATTAAATGACTTCAAAATTTATCTTTATTATTTTTTTTACTTTTAAAATAATTTATTCTTATCATTTTTTAGAATAAACTTAAAATTAAAAATTGCTTTGTAAGTTTTTATATTTTAAATATACATTTAAAAATTATTTTACTTCAATGACAAAATACCAGTTAGTGCTACGAAAATTAACATACCACAGAATGGTTTATAATCATTCCTTCAGAGGTAACTTTACACAAACAATCTTGGCTTCAACTTCAAATTCCCAATCTAATTTTCCAATCGTAGAACATTTTAATTTCTATTGGGTAAATTTGATTATCATATGATATTCATTGTTTTCATTCAAGGTCTGATTTGAAGGATCATAGGCTTAAAGTTACAACATTGCTTTTTTAGAGTGAAATCGATATTAAGACTCAACTGATATTTAGCAACAAGAGATAAATGTTATCTCTTTGTTTTTTTACATACTCAAGTATTGGGGGTATTATACTTCAGAGTTTCCTCAACTTCACACACACACACACAGTGTTTGTTTGGAAATAAGTGATGTTAATTTTTGATCATGATGAAAATCTTAAAACTGATATAATACATGCAAAATAATTTAATAGGTTTTTCTGAAATAATGTAGAGTTATAAGGCAAGTACAATAGCTTATGCTTTGATATACAAAGAAATAGGAAATTAAATATTACTAACTATATAAAACTATTTTTCAAATGTACTAGTTCTTGCTAATATTTATATTCATATTGAAAAATATTTTTTGTTTCATTTCTTGGATTGCAAAAATACTACTTGCAAATCTTACTCGCAAAATACTTACAATGTTGTAAATTGAAGGTAGTATATTCTAATTTACTCAATTTACTACAACAATGATTTCTTTTTTTTTTTTTTTTTTTTTTTTTTTTTTTTTGCAGTATAAGAACTGAATAATTCTTCACATTCACATGAATTAAATTTGCATAATTTATAGATAAAAGCATCTGAATTACAAATTTGCGAACTTTATTCAATTATTATTTTATATAATCGATGAATCACTCTTTTTTTCTGAGGATGAAAAAATATCAAGATCTCCAAAATAGAATATTTGAAAAACATATACAATATGAATATAGATGACAATATAACATACTTAAACCTGAAATTATCAAGCATGAATTAATATATAATTAGAGTTAATCAAAATATTTTTAGTTATGTACAGGATCTGTTTGAGATCATAAATAATGAAGTTTATTGCATATTGAATATAGCATAGCTTATAAATCAATGTAAATAATCCAAGAATTTTTCTGCTATTAATATGTTGATTAATATTCTGTCAAAAAAGTTATATCAACCATTGCTTGATACAGATTTCCTTAAGCAAGAATATATTGTTCAATAAATGTTTGACTAATTGTTACAGTCAAAATTCTTGTGAAGATTTTACTTCATCAAAATTATACATATTAAAACTTGTATGATTGAAATTGATTTTTATGAATAGCAAAGACATGTGATTTTAAGTGATGTTTATGCCTGAAAGTATCTTGACAAAGCAGACAAGCAAATGGTTTCATTCCACTATGAATAAGCATATGCATTTTCATAGCATGTCTTCTTGGAGTTTCATAAGAACAATTGTCACAAGAATACATAGCAAGTTCCTTATAATGCAAATTTCTTTTGTTTCCTGAAATAAAAGAAATATATATTAAATCCTTTATAATCTTTCTGGAAAATGTCATATTACAGTAATTAAAATCACTTAAAGCATATACAGATATTGTTCCACGATAATAAACTCTATAATACATATTAATCAATATCATAGAAGATAAGTAATGCAATAAAATAATCATAAGAAATACATTTTATAATTACAAATAAAACAAACCATTATTGCAAAATGCAGACTATATTTGATTAAATTCATTTGAATCAAGATCAGAATTGATGATTATTATTATCAATCTGTAATATTTGATTTTTATGAATTGTAAGCACCAAAGATTCTAACTTATTTAAAAACTGAAAGAATTCTAACAAAAATTGCAAACAAATATCTGTTCTTCAATGTGTATATGCTTACCTACATTACCTTTCCTCTACAAGAAATGTATTCTTGTAGTACTATGAGAAAAGGTAACTTAAGTAAGTATATAAATATACATATTGAACATCCTCATAGATTTACAAATAAGTAAAATTAAATCATAAATTTGAGATTAAAAAAAAAGTTTTAATAATAAATTTTAAACATTAAATTATTTAAAATTATGATATTAAATAAAATATCAATGAACAAATTGAAAATAAAATTCATAAAATCACATAGCAGATTAATTTATAAAATTCAAGCCAATAATGACAACACTTACTGAAATATAATAAAAACACAAAATTCATTATATCAAATATATTTATAATATAAACATTTTATTAAATGTAAAGGATTTATTAAAATTTCATAATGTAAAGTTTTTTTATGAACCAATAACATGAGATTAGATTTTTTTTCCTTTCTTTAAAACTGAATGCTGAGAAAATCACAAACAAATGGCTGTTCTCCACTATAAACAAGCATGTCTATTCATATTACTTTTCTTGATGCTTTTATAAAAACAGGAGTAGATTACAAACTTCTTGTTAAATAATAAGTCCAAAAACCCTAAGAAAAAATAGAATGATTTTAGATAAAAACTGTTTAACTAATTAAAGAATGACTAAAATGTTATTTATTTTTAAAATAATATAAGCAGATAATATCACATAATTAAAGTAATGGTGACATATTTAAAAAAAATTAATTGAATTTTAATTTCAAAATATACTGGGACTTAAAAGTCAATGGTCAAACTTGTGGGGATGAGGTGCCCAGCTTAATGCCACTGATACCTTTTTTTCATGTAGAATTATTTGCACCTAGCACTTACAATTCAGAAGTGAATTGAAAGAATAAAATGAACTACTTAATAAATTTAAGTATTTCTAATTATGAGATTTGAATGGTGAAAATACCTATAGTAAGTGTAATAAAACCATAATACTTTTGCTGGAATAAGGAGTCTCTGAGGAAGTGTTATATAAGTGAAGAGTAAAATTAAAATATGCAATCAAGCAACTCTATAAAAAGTTACAAAAATTATATGAATAAGAGAATAAAAATAATTTTTTGAACATTAAATATGGATCAGCATTGCATCTTCTTTGGCAGATGCTATCTTCTGGAAATCTACCAAAAATACTCCTCATAATCTTGAGTTCAAAGGTACCAAGAAAGTTTTCTCTCTGTTTTCGACATATAAGTCAGCACAAGATTAATTATATTTAGTTTTGTCCTTATAGATTAAAAAAAGCTGTATCTAAGTATTTTACTTATGAACAATAATTTAATTGCTGCAACTATGTACCTTAATCTCTAGAAAGATCCCATTAGTTCTGTTAATTAAAGATCCGACTTAAATAAATTCAAATGTTTTAAACTTAAAAACTTCAACTAAAAGGTGAGTTGGGATGAAAGCATTTTTTGTAACAGGCATAAGTTTAGTTTTAACCTAAATAATAACAAGGTCGCCTGGTTTGGCATCTTTTTAAAGAGTTTTAAATGCCTCTGTTAAATATCTTTTGCTTTTGGCATCAGCGTTATACCATCTACAAATGAGAGCACTTGCACAATTTTACAAACAAACGATGATCTAGTCTAGAATTTTGTTCTTGTGGTGATATTTAAGCAGATTAGTATAGGCCCCAACATATCTCCCCTTATACTGCTTAAACCAGCAATTGAACTTGTACATCATGTTTATGCAATACATAGGACAATTAATGGATCTTGTGCTATGCATCACATAAGTGCTTAAGGAGTTGCTCTTGAGTGGTTGAATACTGATTTTTTCCCTACGAGTTCACGTGGATGGGCCTAATATACATCAGTTTTCATCCAGAGCACTCTGCTTCCTGAATATCAGTCCATGTTTTTGAACTTCAGGTTCCAAAACCTTCAGTGTCATATAATACAAAAGAAGTATTTAATGCTGTACACATGATTTGGCAAAATTGCATAGCTGGCTTTTTAAAATAGAACTGGAAGTGAATGATGGTTTTAATCTGGTAACGTGTTAATTCCATTCACTAAGTACAAGGGGTTGTAATTAATGAAAGAATTGAATAATGTTTTTATAGATCTCACAATTGTGTTCTTAAGTAAGTTTCCTTCTTCCAAACACAAAAAATGTTCCCACGTAATATAAATGAACACATAAACATAAACTGCTTACACACATGATATTAGTGGTGGTGAAGCACTATGATTACAATCTGATATAATTTTGTAAAATTACACTGTTTTATTAATAAGAATATACTTTGCAGTGTAAAAAAGAAATTAATTAAATTCATGCATTTACATAATCTAGAATCAGAATAAATAACTTTAGATAAATTACTATAAAAACTTTAAAATTATAAATAAGAAAATCAGCTACTACATAGACTTTATTAAAAAAAATAGCAATTTTTTTATTATTGTGTCTATAAGGTTTAACTACATCATATAATCATTGAAGGACGGAAACTTTAAAAGAAAATAACCCTATGGTACAAAAATCAAATGAATCTTGTTTTTCAAAAAGGAATGGATAAGAAATTTAATTTTAGTTACAGTTGTCAAACAAATTACTCAGTTGTTTGTTTAATATCCAGATTTTCATTGTTGTAAACACTAACAAAAGATAAATTGTTGTAAAAATTTAAATATAAATAAGAAACATTTTACAACTTTAATGCATTAGTGATATATTTATTCAAAAACATAATTATGTAGATACAAAATTGCAATATATAAAAATGCATTTTAGTAGTGAATAATGGTATAGTTCTTTAATTATAAAAAATGTGATATTAAATACACTGCTCAAAACAATTAAAGTATATGACAGTTTTAGGTGGATCTTGTGGCTGGGATACATTTTAGCTGATTGATACATGGTTAACAGACATAGCAGGTTATATGAGATTAAATTACACTTCGTTTGGCAGATAAAATGAATTTTATTGCATATTTGTGTACAAAAAGAAAAACCACAATTTGTGCTATGAGAAAAAAAGAATAAGAAAAGATGTTTTCTTCAAAGGAAATCATTTTCAGTAGGGAGTATGGTTTCCACTGATGATCAGCTATGTTGAACACTTTTGAGACATGGAGTCAATTTATCACAAGTTGGAGTATTCTGTCCCACTCTTCCAGAAGAGCTCTTTCGAGTTCTTGGAGAGTTTGTGGGGGTGGTTAGTGGCCAGCAATTCGTCTCCTTAGAGTGTCCCAAACGTGCTCTATTGGATTCATCTCAGGAGAACATGATGGCTATTCCATTTGTACGATTCCTTCCTCGAAAAAGAAATCCTTCACTAGGTTAGCACGATGTGGCCTGCAGTTATCGGCTATTAAAATGAAGTCATCTCTAACTGCTGCAGCGTAAGGGACTACAATAGGTCTGAGGATCTTATCCCTGTATCGGCAACCAGTCAGAAGTCCATCTCAAATGATATAAGAGTCTGTGCACCCATCAATGGAGATGCTACCATACACCAACACCTCCCCCCACCGCCAAATCTGACACTTTCGTGCATGAGCGCAGGATTATTCCTACTGCTTTCTCCTCCAATTTATATGCTCTGTTACCCACTCCCTGCGATCGCGAGGATGCCTTGATGTTAGTTTAACGCATACCATCGGTAGGTGAGCATATAGACCTACACCATGGAGCCAGTTTCAGACAGTCTGAGTTGAAACCGTGGTGTCAGTAGCCAAGTAAAGGTGTTGTTCGAGAAGAGTAGCGTTCATATTTCAGTGTCCACGATTCATTAACACTAAATAACAATCTTCATTGAGCGTTGTTGTCCGTCTGTGACCTTGCCCTGGTCTTTGGAATGCACTTCCAGTCTCCAAAAAAAGGTTCCAGATCCAGGAAATCACACTTTGTGACAATCCATTGGCTTGAGCTATTTTGGCCCCCTTCTAACCTACCAACAACTCTCTAAGCTTCTGAATCATTTAAATAACTTCGTTAAGACATCGTATGCATCGAAATAAAGCAGTCACTGAATGCTTATCATCCTTGTCTTTTATTCAGTTGAAAGTCAAATTTCATTCACTGCAGCTGAAGCAACATTTTTGATGTCGAACTCAAAATTAGCATACTCCACAGTTTGAAAATCAGAAAAATGTGCATTTGTGATTCTCTTCCATTTTCGGCAAAAAAAATATCGTTTATGTCTTCATTTTATGTAAAACTTACAACATCCTTTAATTGTTTTGAGCACTGTACTTTCATCCACACCACATTAATTAAAAATAATCTTTAATAAATCCCATCTAAATGACATAAAATAAATAACAATTTTTATATTTTATTTAAACACATATAACATTTCAAACAGATAATAAAGAAACATATACGTTTGCAATGTAAGAAAATTGTAATTATTATTTGAATTTCCCAAAAATTAACTTTTACAATATTTTTAAAAGTTTTCTTTGTAGCCAAACTATTTATACAGAAAAGAGAACTTTCTTTAGTGTAGAATGAACAGCATGTGGATGTTCAACTGGGAGTATAGCTTCCAGCATAGTAGAATAAAAGCAAGCTTCTTTTAACTCTGTTGAATAAAAATATGGACATGAATGGAAAGTGTTAACAAATTATTTGTTTTTAAATTCAGGCACATAAAGCAAATTTAACTCTACAGAGACAGAATAATATATTATAAATCTAAAATCTTTAGAAGCATACATTTAATTAGACTTAATTTAAACAAAGCTAACAATAAGTAAAATTTAAAGTAAACCTTTTAATATTAAGCAGAAAAACTATATACATGGTAAATTTTGAAAGCTTGATAAAAAATTTCTTTACTTTCTCAAATAAGTAAAACAACACATATAATCAAATTTCTGTGAAAATGAATGCTCCAAAATAATAATCTTTAATAACAAAAATATAAAGCATTCTTTGTGTAAATTATGTAATATTTTGTGCATGTACAAGTTTTTAATTATGAGGGTGGTCATATATGTCAGTTCACCTGTACTAGTGCTATATACAAGGGTGTTGGATTCCAACTACTATTATTACCTACTTCAATAAATAGATTAGTTATAAAATTTTGTATTCAACAAAGTCCAGGAAAATTATAGCTTTAGTAAGCACTAATTTGACTAAATCAAAAACTGTGGTTGCTTATGATTGATGTGATTTATATACAAAATCTCACAAAGAATTAAATTGATATATTTAACTTAATTTACTTATACAAACTGATAAAATGGTTTACCTACATTTTTATACTTCATACTACCAAGGTGCAAGTTCGTGGTTCTGCTCTCAGGCTAGACAAAGTTAACTCAGCTTTAAAAACCTTTAGCGAGTTGATAAAACCAAGTACCAAGCATGCTTGGAACTAATCACTGGGGGTTTTTCCTTAAGCTGATAACCTAACTAGGACATATGATTCACACTCCAGGGCCATCAGTCATGAAAACAGTTATGGTCATTGTAGGCCTCGACCCCACTGGGCTTTTGTGATGCCGCGTGTTCAAGGTTTATTTTTTATACAGTTCAAAATATTATTAAAATGTGTATAATCTAAATATTATGGATTTACAGATGAGATTAATTTTTAAAAATTATTAATTTTTAATTAATTTCTTCATTTTTTTTTTAAATCAGTAAACTGAGTATAAGTCATTATTGATGAATATAAAGCTACTTTTTTAAATACATAAATAGACATACATCATCACATGGATAATAAAAAATTCTGTGCAAATCAGTATTGTATAAATCAGCCAATTATAAAGTATTATAAGCAGTGTATATATATGTAGTATTTTATATAAGTTTAAATTTCAAACAAGTGGGTTGTTGCATGTCAGTTACTTTGAGGAAGCTGCACTCTTAACTAAACAAAAAACTACATGTGACTCTCAATGTTATATTTAAATATCATTTATTTATATGTGTATGTGTATACATATATAGATAAACTGAAAAAAAGGAAACTAATATATTTAAGACTTTTTTTAACTTAAAATGTATTTTCAAATTTTTAAAATGATTTACTTGCTTTATTCTTACATCCAAAATATTACTAAAATGTACATTATTTAAAACTATAACTTATATTACTTATTAAGTATTTATATAAAACTAGATTAATAAAAAACAAAATTAATTTTTATAACTTAAATATTCTTAGGTAATTTGTTTGAAGTCTTTTTCTCACTTAAGCCTTTACTTATAGTTTGTGACAAAGTATTATTCCTCCAATTATAACTGAAAAATTCATAAAAATACAAGGAACCACATTTTCTATAATTAAACTGTCAGCTAAGACTTATCAAACAGTGGATTATAATCATATGCTGTAAGATCACATGTTAAAAACATGCAGAGGGTATTAACACATTTTTAGAACAATTTCGGGGCCATTTAATTAATGTTTAAAATGTAAAGACTATTTTTTTAAATGTTTGATCTGATAGCTTTTTTCTGGACTATAAGTCTGCATCGTGATTTCCATGATAAAAGAGCTTTTCATAAAATTTCCAGGGGTATTGCTTTCTATTCCTCTTCCACTACTTTCCATAGTCCATCTATCACGTGGGTCTGCGTTTAGAAAGAGATATTTTTAACAGACCAAAAGCACAAGACCAATAGTCCATAGGTGAAACATCAGGGGACTTCACAGGAAAATGTTGAAAAGGTATATATGCAATACCTGTATTAGTCTTCATTTTTTCAAGGAATGTAGTGGTAGTTTTAGAAATTTGATTTGTAGTTTTGTCTTCATGAAGTTTCACACTTTTTATTGAGATAAAGAAGTGGAATTTCTTCTGTAAATATTTAATGAAAAATCTTCTCCTGATATTATGATGAGTTGATTTTAATGTTTTTTCTCACTCTTCTTATTTTTAATTTTACATTGTAGGAGAAACTTGCAACAATCATAAACCCCTTACTGAAACTTTCTTTACATTGACGGAACCAGATTTGTACATTTTTTTCTCCTCATTTTTTATAGTAAATAGACCTTTTTGGTTGCAATCATTTAGGTAAACCCATGCATCATCAAGGGTCACAATGTATTTGAACATTATGTTTATTTAGCTTTTTTAAGTTGTAAATCTATACTTATTATTTTATTTACTGTTGTTACAGATGTATCTAATGACTTTTCAATTGAATTCTGTATTGGTGGATTTTCTCTTGTTACCAGCGATTTCACCTTAGAAACATTTGAAACAGTATGTACCATTTTCAGATATTCATTTGAAGTCTTCTTACCATGTAGAAATAATGACTGACGGTTATTACTCATATGTTTATTAATGTTGTTTATTTTGCATTTAGAAATTTTAATAGCAAGCACTTCACAACATTTTTTAATTCTGGAATAAGAATATTTCTTTTCAGAGTGCAAAAACATTATCCTTCAATATACAGCTTGTTTACATGTAAAATTGATAAAGAATAATAATTTAAAAATTAACAGACAATATTTCTCATTTTAAATAATAAGCTGTTGCCATATTTTAATTCTAAAACATTTACTTTTTTTGAAATTCTTAATGAAAATCGTTCTAAAAATGTGTTAATATCCTCTGTATAATCCCTTTCAAAAAATATCTTTTGCAACAAATATAATGATGAAAAGCTTATGTAATCATAGTTAATAAACATTTAAAAAAGGCTATAATTATTTTAATGAACAAATTAATACTAATTAAAAATAAAGAAATAAAATTTCTAAATAAAACAAAAGAATGAGAAAATGAAATTTGAATGACTGCATAAAAATAAACAAATATTATACCAAATTTTTAACAATAAAAATTTATAATTAACAAAAATATAAATTCATATTCATTTATATAATACCACGCTGAATTTCATGATATACAGATGTTATATAATATTTAACTTAATTTTATTGTCAGCAACTTTGTTTTCCTGTCAATTCAGACTTTCAAGTTGACAGGAAAACAAAGTTGCTTTTAAATTTATAAACAAAAACTTTTAGAATGACACAGAATATTAAGGAATTTTTACTAATTTTAATTTTTAAAACGTCATTATGGAAAACTTTCAGAAACTTTATTTAAATTAACATTTCTCAATTTTTCCCTAGAATTTTTTCAACAGTAATTCATAAGAATTCCTTGCAAATTTTTTTTTTTTGAATAAAAATTCTTCAATGTTTTTTTATATGATTATTTTTATTAATTCCTTTTCACATTTCCAATTGATATCAATATTATTTTGATATTTTTGCATTTTTTCAAAGGTCATATATACTTCTTTCTATTTATAACTTTTTATATTAATTAGAATATGACATATATGTTATAAATATAAGCACCTATTCTTAGGCAATTAATTATAAGTTTAATTTATGTTTAGTTTAGTATTTTTACAATACAAGTTTAGTATTTTATTTTTCGTTATTAATATTAGTTTTAATTAGCAATAATTATTTAAAAAACAGATTAAATTTTGTATGACATTCCTATTGATTCTTTTAATGTTCTACTTTCTATTATAATCAATTCTCTCTAAATATTATAATAACAAACATTTTTTATACAAATTAAATATTAGAAATTTAGGCACTTTAGGATACCCAGGTGCTAATGTGATTATCCACTAAAAAAATTGATAAATATATATTACATTTAGAAATATAGTATTTGATGTATTATACTCCTAGAAGGTTCCACAAAATATCATCCCATTTGCTTACTTTTACATAACAGAAAGTTGCAAGTATTCAACCTCTACAAGATTGTGAAGATCTTAAAATTTCACAATTTGAATTTATCATTGAAAGTATGAGTTTACATATACTTGTTTCTTCTTTACACATGTATTTGGATTTGAGTTATTTCTTTCTTTCTTTTGACCATAAATCTTAAAATTTATTTTCATATTTCATCAACATTACTTCTCTATATAGACATATATAACTTTTTTTTAAGAAATTGACAGTTATCATTAATGATTAAGCAAGTTTAGCAACATTTCTTTGGTCATTAATAAAATTGTAACAAAATGATTAATACACGTTGTAATTTCACAATCAGCGGCATGTAGGACATAATTCTTTAAATAAATAGAAAAGAAATATATAGAAATTAAAATTGACAAAAAATTAAAAATCTTGAGTTAAAATAATCACTGCTTAAGTTGAAGAAACTTACTTAAACGACTTATAAAAAGTTAAAAATTAACCGAAAAGCTCAAAATTAACTATAAGAAAGATTCGTAATAACGAAAATACTATGCAAATGAGAAACATATAAGAAAAGCGTTAATCTGCGCTTTAGGTCCCCTACTCTGCCAACTTGGCGAAAATTGCACCAAGCGTGGTAAACCGGACGTTTTTATACTTAATGAGCTCTTTATGGCAACCTCCGGAGGAAATAATTTGCGCTTTTTCGCGCAAGCTCATTAATTGGTTTTTTTCTTTTAGCATTTTCATTGGTCGTTAATTAGTTTCAGTTTAAAAAATCGGTCATTTTCATTGGTTGCTAATTTGCTTAAAACCGTTAAAAATCGCATTCCATTATCACCATGGCAACAGCATTTTTGAAAACCCGCCAAGTACGGGACAAACAGCACAAATTGGCAGAGTTGGGGACCTAAAGCGCATTTTCACCAAGAAAATTCACCAAAGCTTTTGATAATTCTAAAGGAGTTAGAATTCTAAGGTGCGAAAGGAACAAATGGGAAATAATACAAAAATCTGCAAAACAAAATTGTGTAAAAGGGATTGTAAGCGGTATCTGACTTTTTCTTTCACTTGAATCATTTATCGAAAAATACTAACGCAACTTTTTTATTCTTTAATATTCTTAATAACGTACATATATATTAAAATATATATAAGGGTGATTGAAAAACACGAGATTTTCAATAAATTCGCTGCTATTTATAACATACATTTTATTGAAATACTGTTGATTATCGATATATTAAAAGAGAAGCAAGTTTAAATATTAGATTTTGCATAGAGATAAACAGATATTTGCTATAAACACATTATATTATTCTTATCGGTAGGATCCCCTTTAACTAGCCCGATTTGTTTACATTCTGCAATATCGCCAAATCTCGCTCTCCTTGGCAAACCCTTCGGGTTTGCCAAGGAGAGCGAGATTTGGTGAGGAGGTGTGTTCAATGACGTCAAACTGATCCTCCCTAAATAGGGAAGAAAAGTTTGACGGGCAACGGTACGGGGATTCTACACAGCAAATTAATTAACTTAAATAAGCATAGTTTTAAAAAACATTAATTTAATAAATAACTTTTTATCTTTGTTATTGTCAATAATTTATTTTTATGTTATATATTATATATATATTAAATTTATATATATGCATAAAAAGAATAAAAAAAATTTATAAATACAAAAAGTGTTTTATTAATTAATACATTTTAATTACTAAAATAATTATTCAAAGAATTAAATAAAAAATGCTGAAACATATAAAAAAATATAAATATTTAAAGTAATATTTAAAATTAATAAAATAATTGTTTAAATAATAAAGAAAGAAATTATATTATTTATTTTTTAATTCATATTATGTATTTAATATTGTAGAATATTTTTTTGTATTTTTAATTTAATTATTATTTATTTCATTAAAATTTAAAATGAAAATATATTATATAATATTTTTATATATTATATGATTGAAAAAATTAATATTTTTTTATTAAAATAAACATTACAAAGACTCGAAATATAATAAAAACATTCAAAATCCTAAAATGATTATTAAAATATTTATTAGATCAATGTCTTGAATTTGAAAATAATTCCAAGTGATGGACTAAAGATTAACTGTGCAAAAATCATTTGTTGTTAAATTTTCAATATACTACTTTTTATTAAGTCATATTAGTATTCTATTATTATGAATCAATTTGGTGAAATAGAAAGCGAATATAAATTTAAATAAAACTTTTTAATAGATATGACAACCTTTTCTTTGAAATTTTTTAAGGCATTCTACAATTGAAATTGCCTTTCATCTGATTGCCAAAATGAGATTATTGAAGATGTAACATTATTGAATGATGTTCTGCTATTTGTTACACAATTATTAGTTGAATTGCATTTTTCTACTCGAAACTGAACAACCTTAGATAAAATATCATTTGTCATGTATATATATATAAAACAACAAATTATAACTATATTTATGTGTACAAAGTAGCTTAAACTGTTACGTTCAATTTATTCTAATATAAATGGAAGATTTGTTTCCATAAGCAAATTCATTACTTGAGTTATTTTTTAAATATCATTATAGTGTAGACAAATTGAAATTTACATACAATTAAATATAAAACAAAATAATCTTTATTATTTAATTTGACAAAAGCGCTATATTTATATGAAGATTGTCATTGATAAAAATTATTCCAATAAACCATGTAAAATCTAATTTAAATTTATATAATAATTCCATTGTTAACTCGTACTATGTATTTATGGAAATTTATTTTTTTAGTTGATAATATAAATCCCTAATTCATTAGTTAATCTGTAAATCACAATTAGTAAAATATTTTTATTAGCGTTTGAGACATGCTAAAATATTAACTAAAATTATTTTAACATATTTTTGTTTTAATGAATTAATTCAAATTTTTCGATGTCTTAAGAACTATCAGAAAAGTCTACATATAATATTTAGCAAAATATTGAAGTATCTTTTTAAACTTTTTATCCAGATATAAAATAAATATTTTAAATAATTTGAATTATATTAATTCAGTCGAAATTATTATGTTGTAGAAAAAATATAATTTATAGGATTTTCGAGTCTTAAAATAGGTTCAAATCATAAGAAAAGGAAAATTCCTAATTAAAAATAATTTTTCCGTGTGGTTGTGATACAATTTCTAATTAAACAGTAGGGAAATTAGAAAATTAAAAAAATTACTAATGAAGTGAACATTACATGAAATTCTAGTTCTAAAGTATATTTTTAACTACATACACATATTTTAAATAACCTTCAGATACTTGTTTGTGATCTTTATATTTTTGTCCTTCACTAATGCTAAGTAACATTTTACTTGTATATGAAAAAGCAAAAAACTGGAAGACAAATATATTTGATACTTAAAAAGTTATAAAAATATAACTATGTTAATAATTAATTTTAAATTTATATAAGTAGTATATATCTAATTGTATCACTTAAAATTTGGAATTTTAAGACTTAAAATTTGGGAAGCTATAAATATTATACATCAAAGAGTTTTTATTGCTCACAAAAAGACATTAAATTCAAAAAGTGTCTTGAATTGGACCTCAATAGCAAGAAAAGGGTCCTCAGCTCGTAAACAAGATTATATCTCCTCTGTTGATGACTGCTCGAAGTTATGCAGTAAGGCAATTAAACACAGGAAGTCTGAGGGGAAAGGGCTATTGCAGGCGGGCAATAATTGTTTGAGAATTCCCCAAGTAAAATATTGGTGTGGAGTTTCTTGGACTTATCTTTGTTGGAGTGGGAATTGTGAGATGGACCACCCCAAAAAAAACATCTGTTCAGTGTAAGAATGTTGTAAAGCAATTAAACACAGGAAGTCTGTCGTTTTCTCTAAAAGACTCGGCCACTACAAGTGGACACGTTTCTTTCACGTCACAAGTGGACACGTCATTCACGTTTTCTTTCTTTCTTTTTTTTTTTCTTTCTCTTTCTAATATTTAGAAAAACATCTTCACCCTATGACATTATGAAGGTAAACAGCTTCAATATCGTGTGATGTGTTTAATTTCATTAAAACATTAATTATCTACTTATATATTTTTTTAATAGAATCAGAAATATTTTCACTGAAGCAAACGATGGAAATTACGATATAGAAAAAAAGATATATATAAATTTGGAAATGTAAGACTTCGAATGTTGCAAATCCTGATAAATAAAGACGTCGCAACAAAAGAATATGTCGATTCTCAAAATTTTTATGCTACTATTTAAATTATCAATTGGTAGTGATGGACAATCAAATAAAATAAAACCTTTCTTACATATAGAAAAAATAGATTTTCTTTGAAATCAATTTATAAAATATTTAGATATCAAAATATGTCAATTGAAAAACTTATCTCCAGATGAATTAAAATTAGAAGTATTATCAGATGGTAATCAAAACAATTTAAAGCTCTATATATGCATAAAAAGAATTGACTTTTTAAATCTAAATAAATGGCGCAAATTGATTGGATAGAAGTAGCTAAAAACCCTCTTACTGAGGATTTAATTAGAAATTTTCAAGATACTGTAGATTGGAAATTAATTTCAAAGTATCAAAAATTATCTGAACCTTTTATAATGGAATTTAGAGACTAGGTTAATTGGGAATATATTAGTGCATATCAACCTCTTTCTGAAGCATTTTTAATACTAAACGAAGATTTGGTTTATTGGGATACAATTTCAAGATATCAAACATTAGAAAAATAGAAAAATTAGAAGATCAATAGAAAAATTAGAAGATCATGTAGATTGGAATAATATTTACACATACCAACAGAATTTATCTCCTGAATTTATAATAAGAAATTTACAAAAAGTTAATGATCGCTCTGTAATGATGAAAATACAACTTTCAGATGAAAATTTAAAAAAAATTTATAGACGAATGAAGCAATGGTATCTAGGTAAAAATTGTTTAAAAAAGTAATTTTTTATCTTTTTAAAAAAACACATACGTTGGCTTTTATCTTATCATTATTATTATTTTTAGTGTTCATTTTTTCATTGGTAGGTCAAATTTTTTTGTTGAAATTTTAAAAGTGAAAAAAAGCTCTATTTTTCATCAAAAACAGCTTAAAAACACTAAAAATACTGAATATTTTAGTGAAAAAGACATCCTTTTTGAATGAAAAACACACTTTTTTGTTTAAATTTTAAAAATGAAAAATGCTCCATTTTTACAGTTTTTTTTATTTTATCAAAAAACAGGTATAAAACTTGCAAAATAAGTCTTATTTTGCAAGAAATATAGCATTTTTAGAGTGTCCTCTAGCCCCCCCCCCCATATACTACTTATAATATTACAAATGCAAAACATTTGCATATTAAAAATTCGAATCTTAATTGAGAATTGTAAATTTTGCCTAGCGTATTTATTCTTTTTTTTTTTTTT
>JAPDSC010142963.1:0-25654 GCA_026290005.1 Latrodectus geometricus
ATATATATATATATATATATATATCAGTGGTTAAATATTTCCAATTATTTCCGGTTATTTTTTTGAAAAGAACACTTCAATGATAATATTCCACTATGATTTTCATAAAAGGGTTCACAAAAATCTAATATTCTATGTAGAAAAGAAAAAAACAAAACAAAATCAGATACAAAAATACTCGCTGTTAGTGTATTTTGATGATCTTGAGCTCAATAAAGTGGACAACAATGCATTCCAATCCTTTATCCGTGCATTCAAGCACAAACACTCAAGTTTATAACCAACACACTCTACAAGATTACCCCAACATCCGTTACGCAACGTGTCGGAGTGAACGACAAAAACTTCACGACAGACGTAATATTTCAATTCACCACGTGTTGAAAAAATACACAAATACTTCCAAATTAAAAAGCCACACCCAAAAATCAGACAGTTTGGCGTCTGATGATAGTGAGGACCGTACTATATTGTAACCTTGACTGATCACTGTGTCTTGACTAAAGGTTTGCAACAGGAATTGTTTCACGGATAGTTTTTGTGTAGCGGTAATGATCGTGCATGAAGCTGTTTAAAAAACACATCTCTTTGATATGATATAGAGGTAACTTAATCATACCGAAAAATTTAGAAATACAATATTAAACAAAAGCTAAAATTCCAAAAAGAATCAGAAACTTTTTAAATATCAATCAAATCGTAGATAAGTAAACTCTTTTGTCGATAAAAATCGTAGATGAGTAAGTTTTCAGTATGGCTTTTGTTTTTAATGGCTAAACTTAGACATTAGTCTTTACTTTGTGCCAATGCGGTCAACATCCCCTGATGTAGCTGACCATTTTGGTACTTTGACTGTCTTCATTTTCATCCTATTTCAACTAAATGTATTCATATTGTAAATTCCCCTTTGTAAATACAATTTTTGAATTATATCTTTTGCTTTTGTAATTTTAAACAATTTTTGAATTTATATTTTATAGTGGTTTGGTTCATGGTACTTTTGCGCCGAGTGTCTTACCATACTTACATATTTTGTATACTTGTAACTAGGTATTATATATATAAACTACTTTAACTTCTTAGTTTAAATCTTAAAAATTTTTTCTTATTACTTTTAGGCAACCGTATTCTTGCTTTATTTTTTAGTGTATTACTTTGATTCCTTTTATTTTAATCTTGATGTATCTTCTTTTTATACAAATACTCTTTGGGGGAATAACAGGAATATTTTTAGACTTTTGTCTTTCGTGCTAGTCAGAAAAGAGTGTTTTATTTGCTAATTTGACCATCTCTCTCCTGATGAAGGACTGGTTCATATGCTATTTCCCTATTTATATTTATATTGTGTTAAATTATTTTTCTTGATTTTATCTGATTGGTTTTAAATTGTATTGTTTCTTCGTTGTTTTATCTTGATCTTCTAATTACATTTTACTTATATTTACTTATATATACATATTATATTATATTATATTATATATATATATATATATATATATATATATATATATATATATATATAAAGAGAGAGACCGAGAAATGTGGATTTATATCTAAAATCAAAAGTGCTATATAAGCTATTAATAAATTCTAAATTCTTGTTATTCATTGATATCAAATGGATTGATTGATGATCAAAAATTCACATTTTTGTCTTAAAAATTAAATAAATTACAATAATACTTTATATTAAATTAAATACAAACACAATTCAAAAAAATATCAATTGATTATATGAAATGTTTTTCAAAAGCAGAAGAACAGAAACAAAAATTAATTTCAAGTACAGCAGAATTTCACTTCATTAAAAAAATAAATGTATAATGAGCATTTAATTCAACATTTTCTAAAAGTTTTTTTTTTGAGTTTTGAATATTTATCATTTGAAAAATATCGAACATAAATGCATTAGTGATCTATCAAGAAAATTGACATTTTCTAATGTGGTTTAAATTATACAAAACATCCGTAGGAAGTCATCAAATCCGCGTTAATTTAAGAAAAATTTTTTAAAAAATTATATTTTCTATTTTGTTTTCACTATTTTAAAAAAGAAAATAGTTATTTGGAATGCATTTTTTATTATTTCTCTGCACTTTTAATTTGTTTTCATGAAAACATGTTATCCTCATATATAAAAAAAATATTTTAATAATTAATGACAATAATACAACGTGGATTCATTAAATTTAATGCATTTTAACTTCATTTGTTTTTATTTCTCTTTATAAAATTTATTTGCTAGATAATTTAACATTTATTTTTATCAGCGCCATCTATTAACTAAAACTGCTTTATATAAATATTTATTTTGGAACGCTGCCTTTTTCTCAAGAAATGATATAAAAAGTGCAGTTAAAAAAACTTAAAAATTTGTGATGATTCATGTTGTGAAATTTAGAATTCATTTTACAATTGTTTTAGGTTTAAAAGTTATTTAGACATTAAAACGATCTTTTCCGTCATTTATTTACAGAATTTTATCCTTTAAAAGAGAAAATAAATTATTTTTGTTTGACTAGAGTTGGTTGTGATTAACGAAAAAGATATTTCAGTTTTTTAGTAAATTTGAATTCAGGATCTTCTATAAAATAAGGTGCTCTGTACCAGGGGTTGAGATTTTCTGTATTTGTTTACTTATATATTTTTACTTTGATTGATTTTATTTTTGCTAATAACGTATAATTTTTTTTCTATATTTAACTGCAGAATTAATAAGTAATTTAATAATTATATTGAAATAATAAAAATTATATTAAATTGGTTGAGTATTTTAATAATATCGGACTACAATCGTTTGATTTTAAGATTTAATATTAACAATCCAATTCATTAGTTAATCATTAATTAAGTTTCAATAGTTAAAAACTTACTATCATATTAACTAGAATTGTTTTCTTTTAATGAGTTTAATTTCGTAATATTTACCTTAATTTAAAAGTACATTTTTTTACAGTAAGATGAATTTTAAATTCAATACATTTTTTATAAGAAATATTAAATTCTTATTAAATATAATTTTACATACATTTTTAAGGAATAAATAAGAATTTTACTTTAAATGATTTATAGGTTAGTAATATGATTTTTTATAAAAATTAATTTCATATTTTTAAATGTTTACTATTCATTTTTCCCTAGTTCAAATATAGAATTCCTTATGACAATAAGCTCAGAAAGAGCTTGAGAAAAATTTTAATTGATTTATAATTTAATTGGAATTTCATAAATGTAATTTTAGTGATGGCGAGATGAAAATCATGTTTGCATAATCTGGAAATTTTCGTTTAATATACTATGTCGAAAAAACAATTTTTACCTAATTTTTATTGTATATTTATATATTACTAAGACTTTGTAACTAAATTTGAAACTACTCATATCACTATTTAATATCTTTCATACATCTTTTGTCACTCATTTTACACATTTCTCTAATTTACCACCATATTATTAATAGGCATCATCTTGTTTTTCATAACCATTTCACACAGCAACGTATGGTTGTTGTGGTCACTGCAATCGCGACTGCCTTTTCCCTTGGATTCAAAGTTGAGTGCTATTTCGAATGTTTAATAACGTTAATGTCTCGGCCACGGTGGTCTGGTTGGTTGGGGCATCTTTCTCGTTACCAAAAGGAAGTGAATTCGAATCCCGGCTTATCCGAAGATCCAATGTGTTCACTAATGTCGATTGGGGCACGTAAAATATGTCGTGGTCGCAATGTCCTCCATGTTCCCATTCCAAATTATTACCTTTGGGGTTGTTAGGAGTCAGGCCTTGGGTCTTCTCTGGCTTCTAACTCTATGTTGGAAGGCCCGGATGGTGCTGCCATCTATGAGCCAAAGTCGTACTTCCACCCTCGTAGGGGATGCTCTGTTAAAAAACGAAAGACGATTTTTCCCACCTCATTTGCCCAGTCCCTGACGTACGGGCTTGGCTTTGCCAAGTATAGTAAGTTACAACAGCAATCTATACAAACAAAAATATATGTGTGCCTTTCAGAAAATCGTTTCAGCAGTTGCAGCTACTACGAGTAAAATTGAAACGATTTATAACTTATTATCAGGAAAGTCATGCCTTAAAGACGAGAAATTCTAGTATTCAATGGGTACTAGTGGGATAAATATATACAGAAAATTTAGATTACTCCTAGTTGTAGGGAAATAAATTTAGTAAGATTTCCTCCGAATCCATTGTTTTCGATGTCATCGATAAGCCATCAATGGTATTTCAAGTGCAAACAGATCTGGTATATAAATGGTCACTTTCTGATTTTCAAATCAACAGTTCAAAATATTTGACACTCATCTTACTGACAATAAATACCTACATTGATCAAGAACATGATAAACCGATGATCCCTCATGAATAAATCATATGAGGAAAGAAAGAGTGGGTTGAGTGGGAAAGTTGAGGTGGGTGCTTGAAGTTTCTCAGGTTTTCTCTCTTGTGAAACTTGAATACAACCCACTATCGGTGAAAAATCTTTCCAAAGGATAAATTAAGTGGGGGATATTAAAATGCCTTACAATATCCTTCACCAGCTCGATTGTCCCCTAGGCTATATCAAAACACATATTTCTCGTTGTTTACCAGTAATTGGGATCGAATTCTTAGACCTTTCACTCTGACGAGTGGTTACCTACTACAAGACCAGAGTCAGCCCAAAAAGGTAAATTCTTGGGAGTTACCAAGGTTACCAACATGTGAACAATTCTATTTTATAAGAAAAGAAGTCCCAGAAATAATTCCTTGGTCGATATTCTGATAAATTACAATATCTTTCAATATTTAGGCTATCAAAAAGTGAATTTCCTATCCACATTTTGACACTACAAAAATATACCACAAAAGTGTCTATGAAATCTGGACCTTTCATCTCGAAATCCATGGTGTCATTATTAGACTCACCCAGATGGCAACCTATTGGTTTGCGTCTTGGCCATCGCAAAACAGGGCTTAAACCCAACTTCAGACATGAATGTTTATAGTGATTTAGCTTCCATCTGCAGGTCCCGCTCTAATTACAAGGAATGCCCATTCAGTGTTAAGCAAACCAACCACAAGAAAGTTTTTTTTTATTGAATTATAATTTTAAAATTAAAAACGTGAATCATTATATGCAAGTATTTATTGGATTTCAGCATCATTCATTGATATTTCAAATATATATATATTGAACTAAAGTACTTAAAAATAGTAGACACGCATTTAAAATTTTTTCAAGAGTATTACGTACCAATTCACAAGTGATTACAAAAATGAGCCATTTGCAAATATATGACATAATTAAACAGAAAAGCATAATATTTTCAATTCTCGTTCGTACATTTTAAGCGTAATTTACTTTTAAAATTAAAAGCTTTCAAAGATCTCATTGCTTTTCCGTAATTAGAAAATCTAATTTATCATACTAATTGGTAAGAATTATTTATTAGCGGACAGGAATATATTGGTCTCATTAATTATCTACAGGTGAATTCCTTCCTCTTAGCGTGCGATACTTTTTTCGTTCGCTCGCTCAGTGAGCAATAACTGATAACGCCTGCGCTTGAAAAAGGAAGATCAGGAGAATAATTTCTTTCTTCTTAAAGAAGAGAAAAAGAATTTTTAAGGAAATATGCCCGAAATAAAGGAAAATATCTTTTTCCATGAATAATTCAAGAAAAGTTATCTTTTTGAAGAAGAGAAAAATCATCCAAAGAAGATGTCATTATTCTTATTTTATTATAAACTCTTAGCTACATTCTAAGCTCTGTTGTTCATAAACTAGAAAATAAAAAAAGACTTAAGAAAAATCGGAAGTTAAAATATTCTTCTTCTTTTTCATACAGTTGCTCTCGAACCTTCTCGTTAAAAAGGGATGTCTACATTTTCCGTAGTGAGATCTATACAGGAGTAATGGGGAAATCTTTATTTATTTTTTTTTCTGTGAAGGAAAAAAAATAACGATTGTACTTTCTCCGTTTCTATTTCCAAGTGGAAGTAAAAAAAAATAATCTCAGTTTTCGACTTTTTTGAATATTGACGTCGTTAGCCGATTCAGTTCTTAAGGACTAAGTTCAGTTAGGGAAGTGACCGGATTTGAGAATTCGAAGAAATTCGATTGTGCTCCAAACAATTTCCGGAGTCGAGTTACGCATCAATTTGTAAGTCATTTCACTTTCTTTCTTATATGCAGATATTAGCTGAATTTCGACAAAAAAATAGATGGAATCACGAGAATTTTTTTTCTTCACTTTCTGAACAAATAAGTCTTTTTTTTTCTTTTAGTTTATTATATATACTTTTGAAATAAATTAAATTATTTTTATTGCGAATCTTAAGCGTTTGTTATTTTAATTTCATTATTTATTTATTTATTTATTTTATTTTTATTTTTTTTTTGTCAAATCCCAGTTAAGGAAAAAATGGGTGCGCTGCTCCACTTTTTCAACTGAACAATAATTTGGTGTAATTTTCAACACCTTCAGTACACACATGCTTTAAGTACCCGTTTATAGAATAGGCAACCATACTCCATTCATACAAGGAAAGGACAAACACAGGAGAGAGAGAAAGTACATCCATGCCCGAACCCAAGAACTCCCTATCCGCAGGCAGGCAGGCTCGCTAACCACTAGACAATGTGTAGGCGTTACATCTTCTTAAATATATTTTTAGATAATTTAGTGTTCAATGATGAAGTAAACAGATATAATAACATAAATTAATTAACAAAAAAACATTTAAATCGTCCTTGTCGATTTAAAACACCTTAAAGTGGATGTTATGATTTATTTATTGCTTACATAAACAATCAAATATTAATATTTAATGTATTTTACATGCTACATGAAATAAGTTTATCTTTACTTAATGGTTCATCAGTATTTATTTTTTAATAGTGGTGTCGTGAGAGATAAAATCTCCAATAATATATAAAATAACCCATTCCACTAAGATATTGGCCAACATTTTCTTTCCAACTGCTCACTGAAGAGCTCATCCCACTGATCAATTGACTTGTTTTGGATGGTTGGACAAAATTGTATATTCAACATTATTGGTGAAAACGATTATTTGTTTCACTCACAGACCAATTATAATTCAAACAAAGTGACGTACACATACGTTCTCAACTGTAACGAAAGAAACAACCACTTTATAGTTAATAAGAGAAATTATATTAAGTATAATGAATTAACTCTGAAAAATTTCCTTTTGAATCAAAATATGAAAAATACTAAAAGAAACTTCAACACATTTTTTCTTTCACTTTCATTTAACTTTTAATGTGACTCCTAAGCGATTTCTTATTAAGTTTTATTGTCTACATATTATTAAATGTATGTTTAGCTGATGTTTAACGATAAAATAAAAGGAAAAATAGTACATTGAAATAAATTAACAGAATGATACAGGATATGGACACTTTTAAATTTCATGAATTTACTCTTAATGCAGCACTTCTTTTCAATCAAAATATGTAAACTATAAAGAAAATCCATTTCTTTTTTTTCTTTTTTTTTAACTTTCTGTGTAAATAATTTATATATATATATATATATATATATATATATATATATATATATATATTATTTTAATGTAATTCTACTAGGAGCTCTTTGTTTTAGATCTATTGTCTACAGTTCTATACCTTATTAAATATATTTTTAAATGAGTTAATATTCAATGATAAAGTAAACCATAATTATATTATCACAATTTAATAAAATAAAACTGGACCATTTTTAAATTTTCTAAATTTACTCTAGATGTAAAGCTTTGTCAAAATATGTAAAAATTAAAAAAAAATCATTCCTTTTTTTCATTTTCTATAGAAATAAGTGTTTTCTCAGTTTATATATTATTTTAGAGATTTTCCTAGGCGTTTTCTTCTTGAGGTTTTATGTCTACACTTTATTAATACTTTTAGATGAGCTAATTTTCAGAGGTGAAATCAACAATAATATGTATACATAAATTAATTTAATTAATAAAGTAAAACAGCATAGAAGAAATCTTAAAATTCATGAATTTACTTTTAGTATATTCATGAAACTTAAGAATTCTCATATTCTGTTTTATATGAATGATATATATATATATATATATATATATATATATATATATATATTAATATGAAGAAAATATTTAATAATATATATTTTAAGTGCCATGTCATTTAAAGTCCTTTATTAGAAAAATTTTCTCTTATAAATGTGTGAAATATTTTTGAAAAACATTAATTTGAAATTCACAATAACAATACGCTTAGTATGAATTGCAATACTACTATTGAATCCCAAATCTCATCAGATTTAATGCTCTTATTTGTGATTTAAGTCTTGGTTCATTATGAAGACAGTAAAATT
This sequence comes from Latrodectus geometricus, assembly GCA_026290005.1. NCBI lineage: Eukaryota > Metazoa > Arthropoda > Arachnida > Araneae > Theridiidae > Latrodectus > Latrodectus geometricus. The sequence continues at coordinate 8,361 of JAPDSC010142963.1, forward strand.
AACAATCATCAGAAAACTATCAATCACAATATTTCACTGGGTGCAAATTCCGAGTTTATCATTACATAATGAATGTACTATGTACATTAATGTATTACTATGTACATTACATATGTACTTAATGAAAGGAAATTGATTATTATATAAATATGTTATGTGTAATGAAGTCAAAGTATATATAGACAACTGTGCATCATAAAACTGTTTTAAAAAATCCTACAATAATCAATAATTACTTTGAAACTCTAACTTCTAGAAATTTAAAGTGCATTTATTTAGATTAGAGATTCAAATGTGATTACTAAAACCAATAAACATCATTTTATGAAATTTATCTTTGATGAGGCATATTTGGAAATTATGCTAATTTTATTCAACTCGACTCGAAAGGGCTTCACTCGGACATTTCATTTCTATTCAATTCTCTTGACACCTAATTAAAATACAAGTATATTTTTCGCTTACCGATTTTCACATTTCTTATGTTGTCCAAATATATTTAGATATAAGTATATAGCAGGGGTGGCCAAGACGTCGACCGCGAAGACATTTTAGGTAGACCACGCGACCATCCCGATAATGACCTCGGATATTAAGAATTTAATTTATGACATAGAATCAATGAATTATTTAAAATAAAAATTTACTACTTTCTACGCTTTAAAACCTAAAACAAACTGTGCAAAGATTTAGGATTTAAAGATTTATGATTAAATGTTTACGATTTTTAACCTAAAACAGACATGATGAGCGCGATTAAAGCATTCAAAGAAACTATAAAAAGGTATGCATCTCAATTAAGAAAACATGAACTGAGAAACTTCAAAAACATGGAGGAAGAGTGCATCCATAATCCAAACCTAGACTTCGAAAATTTCGCTTAATACTTACTTGTTTTGTTTGAAGAATTTGAAAGAAGATTCACCGACTTAATTAGGTTGAAAGAAATACTCAATTTTTTGATATTTCCATTTAATAAAAATGTCAACATTGATAGAGTATCTGAAAAAATAGGACGTTTAATAGATATCACATCAGTCACGGGCGAGGAAGAAATTATTAAATTAAAATGCGATATATTTTTTAAATCCAGAGCATATTTAGTGATACTGATTTTTGGAAATTAATTTCTGAGGAAACGTTTCCAAATATTTACAAATTGATTTTGTATTTGAAATCATACTTTGGATCGACGTATCTTTGCGAATCTGCTTTTTCAACCATGAACAAAAAACAAACATTAGTCTCATTTAACAGATGAACATTTAATTTCGTGTTTATGCGTTGTAATAAGCTTGTACCAGCCACAATATGATAAACGTGACGCAGATATACAGTGCCAAATTTAAACAAAACGAAGTGAATAGGATGTGAATACTTTGATTATTTTCGTCAGTAAATTTTTATTTAAATATTAATATTAAGTTTTTTTTTTAGAAAAACTACATAATTTACCATTTTTTCTTGTTACCGAAAATAAATATGCACGTTAATATAGCTCTGCCATTGGTAGACCGCCTTCGGTTTTTTAAATGTGAAGTAGACCCCGGATCCCAAACGTTTGGCCACCCCTGGTATATAGCATGTGCATATATAAAATTACACTTATAAAATTAATTCATTTGTGTGCTACATTATTTAGTTATTTTCATAAAGGTAAAAGACAAAATTCTGAATTTAATCCTAATTTTTCGCTGCGTTTCTCATTAGAAAAAATATAGAAAAAAATACTTATACATGAAATTCGTAATGCATACTGCATATACCCAGGAATATAATAAATAAAATATATAAATGTACAGTAAAGTTAATACTATATAGATAGATAGATAGATATAGATATACGTACGTATTAAAACAGTGAGAAGAATTCCCAAATGAAAACATTAATATCAAAAAACTATTTAAAAATATTATAAATGCAATTTAAAACCCAACATCATTAAAATTAAGTTCTGAGGACGAGGTGGCCTTGCTAGTTAGGGCGTAGTGCTCCTTATCGAAAGGTAGTGAGTTCGAAACCAGGCTCAACCTCAGATCTATATTGTTTATTAATGGTCACTGGGACACGTAATATAATGTGTCGTAGTCGAGATGTCCTCCATGTTTCCTTTCCAAATTAATTCCTCTGGGGTGTGATGGGAGCGAGACCTTGGGTTTTCTCTGGCTTACTATCTCTAACTTGAAAGATCCAGATGGTGCTGCCATCTATGAACAAAATTCGTATTTTCATCCATGTGAGGGGGTGCTGTGTACAGAAAGACATTTTTTTTTTACTTCATTTGCTAGTCTCTGACGAGCAACCTTGGCTTCGCCAAGTATTATAGTATCATTCTGCTTTATATAAGAATATTATCAGAGATTTCAGAACTATTTTGGAAAATTTATATTCACAAAAGCAACACAGAAATGTGCAAAAGTAAAAAGTTTCTTAAACGCCATCGTAAAGCTTCGCAGTTTCATCGGAAAGACAGACATGAAATGGACACATTTGTATTCGTATGTACAAATTACAAAATATTATAATTTACATTCATATGTATAGATGTATAGCAATATGGTGCAGAATAGCCATGCTTTTGTACCAATATGGTAGTACTCCCTGATGAAATTAGTCATGTTGTATATTTACTTCAAAATATATGTTACTTTTGCTTTTTATAATTTCATTTCTTTTACATGCTTTAAAATGGAAGAGATTTTGATTTTTGAATATACTCATATATGTATGTATGTATATATATATATATATATATATATATATATATATATATATATATAGGACACATTTTACAAATGACCTAAACGAAATGAAAGTTGGAATAATGTATCAGCATAGTTAATTTCATCAAAGATGTTGACTAAAGTGGTTTTTCTCCAATGGCAACACAGTTATGGAATGTAATGGCTTAATTTGAACTCTAAACTAATCCATTACACCCTATAACTATACCAAACAATAAATAAGACAGCAATTAATAAAAATATAAGACTACAAATATAAAATAAAATTGAAGATAAACATTCAATATATAAATATAAAGAAAATACCAAATTGCAAAAACTATAAATTTTTTATGTTTTTTTATGGTATATATATATATATATATATATATATATACCCTGGTAGAAAGTAAGAGTACAATAGAAGGGAGACATTTTACGATAAAACTTCGCTGATAACAATACATTATTCTGTCCAAATAAAGAACCTAATAAATCTTTTTAGGACTGCAAAACAAATGACTTTTACTGGGCCACCGACAACAATGACATTGTTTAGTATTTAATTTCCCGTCCAGCCTCACCTCAAACTTCCCAAGAAATCTAAAACTCAATATGTCTGCCGAAGATATTAGAAGTTCTTATAGAGGAATTGTTCCAAAGCCCTCTCTTCGGGAAGAAATGTAGCGAAATAGTTTCGACCACCCCATGAGGGAGATATTAGCTGTTCGGATCCACCAATAAATCCATCTGCGTGGAACAAGTGAAAGAAAAATCGATTGTCAGGTTTCTGCAGACGATAGAGTTCTTCCTCTCGTCCACCCCGCGGGGCATGGAGGGATGGACTGACTTTCACAAGAAAAGAAATCGATACCATTCAATGGAATCGAGTCAAGTGATTCTTCGATATTTAACTTTGTTGATTATTGTTGGGACTGTCTTCATCTGTGTACAGATGAACGATTTTGAAAAAAAAAGCCCCCCCCCCCTGGCTGTTGAAAACACCGCCGATGAACTTGGAACACTCAATCCAAGCAAATCATGAAACCCACACCCTCCAGCAGTAAATACATTTGAATAAATGATGACACCAAAACATCTAAATTAGAAGATCAATGCAGACATTTGAAACCAGTTTTGAAGTACTAAACAATAAAAATGAAAGAGCTCTAAGAAATATCATTTAAAAAATTTTTAACTAAAATAACTGCTAATTTTCATTTATTGTGTCACATATAAAACATGAGTTAATGTACTTAATATTATAGTTAGTTTCTTTTTTAAAATGTAGTTCGCAGAAGTAAAGGGTTTTAATATCTCTAACCATGGAAACCGAAACTTAAATTTTGAAAATACGGATGCTGTAATTGTTACTATGACAACCAATTGAAAAATCACTCTGGATTGAAAGATTAGATATTAATATATTATGACTTAGATTTTTATTTAATATTGTTAAAATTTATTTTCAAAATAGAAATGAAAATTATGGTAAAAAATTTTACTAAAAGTCAATTGATTTACGTTTACCATTAAAAATGATGAAAATTAGAATGTTTTTATGTAAAATTGAAAAAAAAATTTTCATAGACTCATAGTATTTAATTTAAATAAGTATTTAATTAACAAGCGACAGTTTCATAAGTGTATCACAAAATTACTTAGTAAAACCAAAATTGATCAAATTTCCTGAGTAAAATGCATTGGTTTTCAAACTTAGAGAAAACAAAACATTGTACTGAAATTAAAAACAAATTTATATAGAACCATTATAATAACCATTTACATAGAATATTTTAATGCAAAACAAACTAAATGAAAATCTCCTTAACAATTTTTTTATATCATTATAACAAATTAATTTTATATTCATATAATAGCTCTTAATGTTATACATGTAAGCTTATAAGATTATATTGGTACACATACTAGTTACAATGTTAGTTCATTTTTAAAATTAAAGTACCTGCACACCACTTATTTAAAAAAGTATTTATGAAATTAAGTTACTTAATATGATGTTTGAGTTTATATCAAGTGAAATAATCAAAATATTTTGTTTTATGTATTTTTAAAGATGATACTTTATATTTCATTATATTCTGGGCATATTTTTTATTAATACTCTCACATACTCTTTTAAGACATATTTTCAAAAAAAAAAAAATTCCTACCCAAAGAAAATATAACTCGGGAAAAAATTCAAATAATAATTCCTAATATCATTTGAAAACAAATAACATAAGATAATAAATAATTAAAGATTATAAAAGAAACAAAAATATGAAATTTTTTAACTTAAAATTCTATTAATAACAATTTAATTGTGTTTATCATAGAAACACAGAATCATTATCTTTTTTTTTTAAACTAATTTATCAAATTTTTAAAAAAAATTCAACCCATTCGAATATGTAATATTTATTTACAATTGACTATTTATTAAAAAAGTTTTTTATTACAAAATGAACTTCGGACTGTTTTAAATACTCATTATATCTGCATAAAAATATTCGATAACTAATGAATCTTAGTTTTTAAAACAAGTTTAGCTGCATTTAAGACTTACTGAAAAGCACAGTTTATCTGAAAAATTAACCTGGAACATTACTGGTTAGTGTTATTTAAAGACTTTGTCTTACTTTCTAGAACATTTACGTACATAGTTACGAGAAACTATCGACACGGTGTTTGAGAAAGTTTCCCTAACTTCCAAAGTTTCAACGACGCCGTTTGTTTCGTCTTATTCCCAGAGAAACACTTTCTTGGGGATTTTCTAGCATCTTGGGAGAAGGGATATTTCTCGATTTCCCAAGGTTGGAGTTCTCGCTTTCCCTCTGTAGAGAATTATAAACTGGAGTTTAGATAGAAGGCCGACCACTCGTTTTCCGGCTCATCTGCAAGATATACTGCTCCCGATCCTGGAGAGCGGAGAATATACATCCCCTCACCCCTCCCGGAGTCATAAACTCTCTCCGGTAATTCATCAAAGGTGATAAACGACTTTTCTTGTTCTCGTCGACGCGCCGATGCTATAAAAGAATAGTTTTAATGGCGACTAATAAATGACGCGAACGCGTAACATACTTCGTCTCTCCTTAACAATACATTTTAACTGTTAAGGAGAGGAATAGCTCCTGTTCACTGATTGGACGGCTTGCTCCCTAGGAGGCGGTCCTCTTCAACTCGAAAGCTACGCAGAAAGATGTGTGGTTCCTGTCATTTATAAACGATTTAACGAGAATAGTTAAGCTAAATTACCTCATATATATTAAAGATTTTTATATTAGGGGTTTCTGCAGTATAACAGCAAATAAAAATTTCATTAATGACTTAGCAGCTCTCTTAAAGTAAGAATCATTCATTTTGGTTCTATTGAAGCCTTGTATTCGATTCCAGTTCTTTCGTTCGGTTTTACAACCATAAATTATACTAAATTACTTAATTTCTAAATTTTCGCTGAGAAGGTTTTTCTTTTCAACAATTGGCTGAATCTTAATTCTTCAAGGCAAACTGATTGTAAATTTTCCTCTAAAATTTCATCACGTTATTCACATAATATTGGCTCGTGATTACAAGCCATTATTTGCTTAATAAACTGAATTGTTTACATGGAATTTAATATAATTAGACGAAATAAGTGTAAGTAAAATTAATTAATTGTTTTTAATTAATTTTTAAAATAACTTAATAGTTTTAAAATAATTTAATATTTAAAAAATTAAATATTTAATAATTTAATAACTAAAAAATAATTTAATAGTTTTTTAATAATAACGTCTCAGAAAAAAGTAATATCTTAACTGTGATCTCTTTTAGTTACTGTAAATAGTTTGATTATAGTAAATACATAGTAAAAATTTTGAGGACACGTGATACATTAATCATGGTCTATAGTAAACACTTATAAATGTACACAAACATTCACGATCAAAATTATATATTTTTACTGAGTATATTTTATACATATTTTTATTTTGATTCTTTAACAATCCCAAAATTTTAAAATTTATAATGAAAAATATTAAAAATTTTGAATTCTATTAAACTGAAATAAATTGTAATTCGTTAAAGAAAAGGAAATTTGATTTTTCAAATTATTAATTATACTTTATGTTGAAAAAAATAACAAATAAAATAATGTAAAATGATTTGTAAATAACAAAATAAAGAAAAATTAAATAATTGTGCTTGAAATTAAATTACCTGTAAATATTTAACGACAAAATTTATTCAAAATATATTTGAATATTAACCTGGCCTAACTGTACTCTCTAAGCAAAAAATTTATTTTAAAATTATTTAATTTTAAAAATCTTTAAAAAATCTATGGTGTAAAATTTTTGATATTATTTTTTTTTAATTTTCTTAAAAAGAAGAAGTTTTTCAAACGTTGAGCAATAATACCATACTTCAAATAAAATAAGATAAACTAAAAAAAAAAGCTTTTAAAAGCATAAATCGAAATAAATGATTCCAAATTTAAAGAGCTATTAAATTCCCTTCATTTTTTTTATCAACACGATTCCTTGTTTACTTCCAACATCATAATATAAACTGTAAAAATCCTTTCATAAACCTTAATTTGTACTTACTTGCGTTTTATGACGACTACCTAGATATATCGCCGAAACATGTGACAGGAAAAAATAATATGACGACTACCTAAACAAATCTAGGCTCTAACATAGGTTATACAAACTGGTAAAACCCTTCCTGGGTTAGTTACAGGGAATCTTGCTGGTGTTTACTTTATTTTTACATAGGTTATACAGAGCGCTAAAATAAAGAGTATTATGTAAATATATTATTTAAATAATGTTAATCTCGCCAGTGAAATCTCCAATAAAAATTTTTATCACCAAATATCGCCAGGTAGTCGTCATAATACGTAAATAGCAAATCCCTTCATAAACCTAAATTTTATTTAATATGTGATTTATTTAATTTTATCAATAACCCAAATTTTAATAATGATTCCTTTAATATTTAATTATTTCAAATGGCACTAAACTTGGATAATTTGTCCCTACTTTATGGTTCTGTATTTTATCATTGCCATTTATTACTTTCTTAAAAGTGTTTATGATTACTTTAATGTGTTCATTACTTCAAATACACAATTCTATACAATGAAATTTTTTCAAGAGTTAAATGTTTTTAAAGACTTATTTAAAGAAAATTCCTATATGTATCTTTTATTATATATATATATATATATATATATATATATATATATATATATATATAATGTTAAAATGTTGAACTTATACTCAAGGTACTTTTATCGGAATCAAAAGAAATCGAACAATCCCCGCAGCCTTTCCTCAAGGAAACCAAATAGATATTCTTGAAGAGAAAAGAAGAAAAAATCAAGAGCGTTATGAGGAGAGCCACATGACGGCGTAAGACTCTCCGAAGTGGAAGCGACTTCAGCCACGTGACAAACTTTTAACAAGCATCCTCTCTCTCACCCACCCTCTGCTTCTTCTATGCCGCCCTCCCCCTCTCTCTTGTATTTCTTTCGCTCTTTCCAGCATCCAGAGGATGAAGGGAGCAGCCTCCCAAGGGCTATTAAGAAAGAGTCCGGTGCAAGAGGGGGCGTCCACATACCTGGCTCGAATTTTGCGCCACCGCCGAAATTTTGCGGGAGGAAAAGTGACCGTCCCTCCTCTGGGGCGTAATTAGGAAATCTTCTCTGTGGTGATGTCCGTAGTTTTCAATAAGAATTGTGTTAGAAATGAGGCAGCTGAAAAATTCGGTATTCTCATTTGGCGTCATTTTTGTTTTCCATTTATCAAAAAAACATCGTGTTGACGATATGAATTTTATTAAATTTGTATTGCTCCGCCATTTTAGCAGGTGGTGTTCTTTCAGCTTCCCATGACCTAAAAATACAGATGCTTCTTTGTGGAAGGAATTACTGTATGTTTACATTCAAAGCATGTTTGGGGATAATTATTATTCATATATGCTTTAAATTGAATATATATCTCAAGAAAATTTAATTTCTTTTAAATTTTGAGTAATGGAAACATAAAACTGGGTGAACATTTGAGTATGAACTGCTGAAGAATGTTGCCTTAAACTGGTGTATAATGAGACTCTAATTACATATCTGATGATAAATAAAGGAGTTGGTAATTGGCAGAAGATGGTTTTGTATGTTCTATAGAAGAGGTTAGATCACACCTTTTTTGGAGTAGAAGTGAGCTGTTCGGTTATTAAGATGATTTTTCTAATTAGAAGGTAGTGAATTTGAAACCTGCTTTAATTGAAGATTCGTGAAGTTCATAAAGACGTCTGGTGATTGTTAAATTGTTTGGGGTTGCCTTCATTTGAAGTCAATAACCTTCAAATGAAATGATACTTTTGGAAATAGCAAATTAAGTATCGGTGGGTTTTTTTCTTGTATTTCAGTCGCTTCCGTTGAGCTGTACTGAGGAATTTGAACTCGCTTTTAGTTATGCTCCCAACATTCGGTTGCAGTAGCTTCGTTTTACTACCTTTGATTCAATCAGATTCAACCATGCTGAATGTTGTATATGATTTAAATTATTTATTGGATTTTTTTTCTTCCACTGCTAAAGAATGATAAGGAAATATAAGTATCAGATATCAAGTATCTACTCAACTCGAATGCCAACTTTCTCACTTGATTGAGCTTTAGAATTATGAAACCCTTGCTTGATTGTATAATGGTACCAGCATGGTACATTCTACACTCCTGATGAATATAATGGTATGATGAAAATTCCAAAACACAAGTAACCTTAGATGCATAACCATAATATATGATGTATAGGTTAATGGTACCGTTTGATTGAATAATGGTACCATTTGATTGTATAATGGTATCGTAAACAGCATGGTACATTCTACAGTCCCAATGAATATATAAGCATGATGGTAATTCAAAAACACAAGTTACTTTAGATGCATAACCATACTATAAGAAACACAGGTTAATTCAATTATATTAAAACCATTAAATACGTTCTGATCCCTCAAAAAACTTTTCTTTTTGTCATTAATATTATTTTAATAATTTAATGGGGATGTTGCGTTTAAAAGTAAATTCAAAGACGCAAACATTAACTATGCGAAGAACTGAGCCGAGTAACCACCAAGGACTAAGTAAGAGAACTGGAACCGTAACTGGTGAGGTATTAGGAACAGCCGGTAGTTTGATTAATGGACAGATGTGTTTCCCATGAATGGGCGCAGCGGATATGGGTGAAAACTCGCTGAAAAGGCGCCTTACAGAGAAATGATCAGCAAGCACCTAACACTTCCGGCTAATCCAACGCCTTTCACGTCCGCAATAATTAATAATCCCGGGACTAAGGCGAAGTAACGACTTTCGGAAAGCGCTGAATACCATCCTTTTTCACAGTTTCAACCCCATGTCTGGAGTTCACAGTTACCCAACATCATTTTTCACGATTAGCTCGTTGGAATTAGTTCAGATTATTGCTTTAAAATATGATTCACTCACCGAATTACGAATATTTAAGAAACTGTATATTTCTTATAAGGAACTTTATATATTTCGCTAGAATATCTGATCCAAATAAGTATTCATAAAATATTTAAGAAAAATCTTTATTATACTTCAAATTTTTAATCAATGTAAATAACAATAATTCAAAATAATAGTCGTACTAAATTTCAATAAATTTAAATAATTCAGTATTATATATTCGCAATGCATCTAAAAATAAATTTTTATTATATTTGAATATTTTTATATAATTAATTCGTAAACAAAATTAAGTCAAAATATAAAAGTCATAATAACATCTGCTATATTCAAATTATTGCCGCCCAGCCTGTCTAGTGGTTAGCGTAACTGACTACGGATAGGGAGGACCTGGTTCGAATCCCGGCTCAGGCAAGGATGTACTGTCTCTCTCTGTATTTCTTGTCCTTTCCTCAGATGATGGATGAATGTGACTCGCCCTATAAACGGGTTTGTGGTGGTGTGGCGTGGGTGATGCTACTTGTACCACCGTGACTTGGTTCACAGTTGCCCACCGGGTAACGATAAAATGAGTAGCAGTTTCCAGCCTTGTTGCGGCAAATGTACTTACTTCCTCAAGGGTGCCCGACATTAGAAAGAAAAAAAAAGTATTCAAATTATTAAATTAATATGACAGATGTTATTACGAGATTTATATTGTTATTAAATGATTATGTGTTATTATGATGAGTGTTATTAAATTATTCTTATGTATAAAATATTGTGTAAAAATTACTTAAATTCTAGTAATTCTTATACAATATTTTACATTTTATACATAAGAATCATTTCATATAAATATTCGATAAATATAAAAGAATGTTATTAGGTTATTTTCAATGTAAAAATTACAAAATATTATAGAAATTAATTCCTGTAGCATTTAATAAACTTAAATAATGAATTCGTAAGTAAATCCGATTTAAAATATCATTTAATAATTTTTATAATATTTGATAAATAATGAATTCATAAATAAAGCTGATTCAAAATAACATTTATTCCTAAAGTATTCAATGAGTAATATCTGAAATAATTTGATAATGAATTCATTATTTTTAAATTAGATGTTTCAATTCGTTTTCATTGTTTCAAACAAAACTTATATTTTGAACTGTCCCAAAAATAATAGATATTAACTATTCCAGCCGACATGGATTTTTTTTTTTTTTTTGCTCTGTAATTGAAATATGAACGCAACTAGTCATTAAATGTATTTAAAATATAATTTTAATAATAATCCCATATGAAATCATAGCATTAATAAATATTTTATAATATAAAACCTAATTGGCATTAATATCTATTGCAATATCATGTATTGATTGCTAGTGCTACTCATTATTTGCAACATGCATTGGTAATATTTAACTTACATAATCACTGAATCTATAATAATATTTAATGTGAGTGAAATATAAATTCATAACAATAAAATAAATAAAGTAATGAAATAAATTACAAAATAAAATGAATTTGTTTTACTACTTGGCAATTTTACTGTTGAAAATTCTAATTACGCAATTCATTTAATGCCTATAGAAATTTGTTTCAAGAAAACATTCTACCATTGAAATACTATTTTTTTATTTGTAATAGCCTTATATGCTGTACCACAATATATTATTCACATGATTAAATGCCATAACGCATAACTGCTTAAAAATCTTTTCGATTTTTATAATTCTAACTTTTTTTTAACACTAAAATTATATCTTCTACAAAAGTGGAATATTTGTAAGCGTTTTGACACTGAAAATGAAATTTGCTTTAAAGAGACGCTTTACCATTTACAGTTTTCTAGGTGTAAAAACTTAAAGAGAGAAAATTTATACTTGATTCTTTTAACTAAATTTCTTAAAAAAGTTGTTGAAATACTATTTTACAATATGAAATAGCTTTATATGCAGTGTCACAAGCATATTATTCACTTGATTAAACACAATAAAGCATAACTTCTTAAAAATATTTATGATTTTTATAATCCTCACTTTTTTCTAAAACTAAATCTTCTACAAAAGTTGAATACCTATAAATTGTTTCTGTTTTGGCACTGAAAATGAAATTTGTTTCGAGGAAACACTCTACCATTTACAATTTTTAAGCATAAAAACTTAAGGAAAATGAGCAAATGGATGCTTAATGATTCTTTCAATTAAACCCTTTAAAAGAGTTATTGAAATATTATTTTACAATATGTAATATATTGTAAAATATATGCGGTACCACAAGCATATTATTCACATGATTAAACGCAAGAACGCATAACTGCTTAAAAATATATATGATTTTTATAATCCTCACTTTTTTCTTACACTAAATCTTCTACAAAAGTTGAATATCTATAAGCGTTTTGGTACTGAAAATAAAATTTGTTTCTAGGAAACACTCTACCATTTATAATTTTTAAGCATAAAAACGTAAGGAAAAAGAGATATTTGATGATGCTTTTAACTAAAGTCCTTTAAAATGTTATTGAAATACTATTTTACAATAAGTAATAGCCTTATATCCTATGACACAAGCATATTATTCACAAGATTAAATGCAATAACGCATAACTGTTTAAAAATATTTACGATTTTTATAATCCTCCCTTTCGTCTAACATCGAAAATACTACATCATCTACAAAAATTGAATAGCTTTGAGCTATGTGACAATATACGAGAGCTCCTTAAGACTCATTGTTTTGTGCTATTAAAAATATTGCAATATGCCATAAAAAGCGTTTTTCACTGATGTATTAACCGATTTTCGCTTATATCAACGCATTGATTACTCCTTCGTCTGTTCTTAATCAATATATTTTCAGCTTTAGATGTATTTTTAATTAAATTAATCAATTTACCTATACGTCCAGATTAATTCATCCAATAACGATTTTTTGTTGCAAGATTCATTTATTTCTTTTGTATTCTGATGCAATAAATAAGTTTTTATGTCTTTTATCTTGGAATATTGATCATTACCTGTTATTACTTTATTAGTTTGAATACATTGAATACATATATTTCTATGATTAATATTTTCTCTTCATCAAAAAGAACGGGGATGAAGATAAAAATAATATTATTTACTACGCGTTACGATATAATTTTCTATAGATTTATTGAATAAAAAGAACTACATTGAATGGAAGTGATTTTTCTTTTTCTTTAGATAATACTATACTAAAATGGGCGAATTATAAACATATTTATTTAATTAGTTTTTTCGAATGTCTTTTAATTTATTAATATTTAGATTAATAGTATTATTATTTATTTTTTTACGTATTATTTAATATTTTGTTAAATAAATATAAAGACACTTTAATTCAATAAAAATAGTCCTAATTTCTATGTTTTTAAAATATTATTTACTTTAAATTTTAACGTAAATTACTAAGTAGTTAACTTATGACAAGATAAAAACAATTTGAATGAAGTAGAAAATATTTTAAATGCATACTTTAGAAAAAATCCATCAATTTTTTCACATACCTATTAATTTTTCTATAAAAAAGTTAAAAGTGTTTTATATCATTTATGTTCAGAAAAATAAAATTTAAAAAAATACGAACAATTATATGTAGAAACAATTGAATTATTCGTTGTGATATGGTTGTAAGAGTGCAAATTATTTCATCACTATTTATTGATAAGCAAAATGTGCATGTTTTCAAGTATTTGTCAATATTTGTGTAGTGGTATCCGCAAAAATGTGTATTTTTCAGGTATTGGTAAATATTTTTGAAATGGTATCAGCAAAATATGTATTTTCACGTATTTCCATAGTGGTATCGGCAAAATGTGTATTTTTCACGTATTATTAAATGTTCGTTTAATGATATGAAGCAACTGTTTAATTTATAATTAACAGCTTCTTATTAACATAGTCAGTTATTTTTTTATTAATCTATACATTTTATAATCGAATGGCAATTTATTAGCTGTTTTGATAGTTTTTCAAACTATTCAGGGTTCTTGAAATTTCTTAATCTCTTTAAGGAAGACCAACAATGTCTGTAAGCAACAATTTTTCTTTGGACAAAATTAAAAAAAATACTCTAAAGAAAACCATGGAGTTTAATTTTTATCATAAAAAAAAAAAAAAAAAAAAAAAAAAAAAAAACAATTCAATTACCAAGAAAATCTTTCTTTTATCTCGACACATTTAAGAAGTTGTGTTGCCAAGATGTGCGGGTAAACTGTAACTGCAATGATACTTAGCTGTATTTATTTTCAAACATCAAGAATAATTGTTGAACATTTAATACCTGTGACTGGATTGGTCAGTATTTATTTTATAAAAGTAAATATTTGTTAACATTAAGGAAATTCAATATAAAGCAAATATATTTACTAACCAGATATTGATAAAATCTTTATCTTTTATGAAAAAAATAACTGAATATTTTTATATATTTTATCATCACTTTACTATGTGTACTGACTTCACAACTTAAATTTGTTTGAGATGAGATTATGAGGTTAACACTTCTTAATAATGAAAAGCAAATCCCTAAAAAACATGAACAATAATGCATGGTATTTAAATTATAGGATTTTATAATTGAAATTATTATATATTTAAATTTAATATACATAATTATAAATAATGTATCAAAATATTTTCACGACAATTATTTCATCTTAATCTGATATGCTATAATATTTGTCGTATAACATTGAAGATATTTAACTCTTGTAATACTAAAGGCGACATCTGTGTTTTTTAATTGCAAATACAATTTATTAAATAATAACTCAAAGATTCTTTTATCTATATCTAATCAATTATTTGTTTCAATAACAATTTCCTTGATTTATTCTTTCACTCCTAAATAAAACTTAAGGATAGTTATTCATTATCAATATCTATAACAATGAATTTCAATACAGTTTTTGAGATACTTACAAATCTCTCGCTGACATCGATTTCCAATTCACATGCATCAAGCATAGAAATAATTCTCTGAAAATAGAATAACAATAAACATTTATAAATTAAATGTGAGACTGCCTGTTATTCAAATGAAATTATTAAAAATGCATTACCGTGGCATATTAATTAAATATTTTTAATTATCATATTTCATTTTTATTTATTAGAGAGTATGTAAATGTGAATTGAGTATTATATTCTTCTACTGAAAATAGATAATCAAGTCATAGATTTAGGCGTCACTTAAATTTTTATTTATATGAATCTAAAATTTTAGAAAATTATATCTTCCTATAAAATCTATAAAATTTCCTCTTTGCTATGTGTTTAGAAATCAATAAAAAAGAAAAACCGTCTTTAAGATGACCCCTTTATTTTTCTTTTATTGGTTTCAATACATATTTCTGTATATGCAAAACTACATTAACACTTAAAAGATTATGAATCAATGTTTTTAAGCAATGGAATTATTTCAAATGTCCATGAAATTTACGATTATATTCAAACATAATTACGAAATATTCATCTAATAAACAATTTACATACAACTTTAAAGAATTTCTTTGAAATATATTTCATTTTTTATATACTTGAATTATTCTTATTTATCGAAAAGCAGAAATAATTCATTCGTAATTTCATCGAAAATACATTAGTTTATAAAATTTGAGATTCATTTCATAAAGAAGAAAATTTAAGATATCATGCATTCTTTGATACTAAAATGAATTAATATGTTATAGTTTAATAAAATTTTACTCTCACATTTCTAAATAGATGAATATTATTTATAGTAATATTAAATATATTTTATTGGTTAGATTTATTGAAAGAGAGAGTTTTACAATATATTTCAATTTATGATCCATTTTGATTCAGGTGTTAATGAAAAAATATTGTTTATATATATTTTATATATTCGTATTTTTACGCTTAAAATACATAAGTCATTTCTACAAAAATGTATCTCATGTGGTAACTTAAAGACAAAACAAAAAATTATCAACAATTAATTGTTTTTTTCTCTTAAATGAAATTATTTTTATTTTAAACTTTATATCACCAAGACTACGAAAAAATCATTGATTCTTCTTAAAATCAGTTAAAATACGTATTATCTGTATAGGAAATGAAAGATTTAAGTTTAAATAAAAAGTTACTAACATATTAATCTTCAGTCTAAAACTTAAAATTAAATTTCAAGATTAAAGTTCTTTTCTGTGTAAAATCTCAATCGAAATGAGCAATTTTTAAACTTATTGCATGCATGAAAGATTTGTATTACAGGAAAAATACTTTACAGATTCTATTTTTTTATTCTTAAAAATATTCAGAAGATTCAAAGACAAGCATTTTTTGTTACATTTTTGAAGCTTCAAAGCATTTAACTGATTAGTCCATCAGTTCAATCTATAGTGAAAAAAACCTCTTCGAATTTCTAATTTTCTTAGGGTCTCTAAATTTCAGTAATACCAGTATTAAGCAAATGGCAAGTACAAGAAAACAATTAGCAAATATCTACTTAGCTAGTATTGTTGATATATATATATATATATATATATATATATATATATATATATATATATATATACGGAATCTATTTTAGTCCTCATATTCCAGGTGAACTGGTTCTCATTCTACAAAATAACAAAGCAAAAAACCAATCTACCAAGCTTAATAATCAGTAGTGACGCATTTATGAAGACTTCGTTGTGATTGGTTGACTATGGCATCGTGTTCATTTTCCGTGAGTTTGAATCCTGACTTAATCAAAAAATCGTCGTGCTCTCTATTGGTAATTGAAGCACTTAAAATTGGTGGTTGTTTCAATGTCTTCCAAGCAAAATGATACTTTTAGAGCTGGAAAATCAAGTATTTCGGGAAGTCTTGCGTTTGGTCATTGCTTCTAAATTACGAGGACCTCTTCTTTCCCCAACAGTTTTCAACTAATTGGCAAAGTCAAGTCATAAAACTAAGAGAGCCGAAGTTTAGCTGAGGTACAGAGGTGCTCACAGAATGTTCCCACATTGCTGAAATTTTCTTTATAGCCTCTCATTTGTTTTTTACCCAAAATACTTGGTATTCTGCTATGTTGTTTTCCGTTAAATTGTTACAGGGGT
>JAPDSC010142975.1:4631-45681 GCA_026290005.1 Latrodectus geometricus
TAAGTTATTTCAAAGAGTAGTTATTAAAAACTGCCTATCAAATGAAGTCCAAAATAAATCCCTTATTCATTTACAGCAAAAATCTATTTTATGGAACTATAAATGAAAGCATATTCAAATAATTGTAGAATTAGTTTAATTATCATTAAATTAAATCAAACGTTATAATTCAAATACACGAATAATCAGGACATGCGATCTTATTTCCGGAAACAGAATATTTCATCAATAAATAACACGAAAATGCTTAAAAATAGATTAAGCACTTAGAGATCTAACAGATAGGAAACTTTCTAATAAATTTCGACTCGATCGATTAACCGAATCATAGGAAAACTAACAAAGATGAATGAGGAAAATTTCAAATTAACAGGAAATGTTTATTTCAAATTAATCACTTTTAATAATGAAAGAATATAACGGATGTGCTGGATTTTAATTTTGGAATTCTTTGAAAAGGAACATTTTCCAGATTAAATTATCATTTTTGATATAAATAAATTAAAGATTAATCTTTTTACATTATGAGAAATAAAGGGGAGAAAGTAATTAAATTATAATTGGCATTACTGGATTATAAAAGAAGTATTAAAGGGTATTTTCGATGGAGATGGTAGTGGTTATCTTCTTAAAGTTACTTCCGCTTGAAATACTTTTTTAAATAAAAATATAATTACAACCGTCTTTTACCTTTTTTCCCTGATCAAAATTATTAATACTTTGATCGGTTTTATTAAATCTCTTATATCTATTGTTAATATGTATTTACTGAAACTTTATTCTCAAACGCATCTTATTGTTTTAAATTTATTCAAAGTTTGTGATTTATACAAAATACTGTGTTGATTTTACCACAATAAATTACAATATTAATCATGTTAACAGTACCATACTATACAACTCAACATCATAGAGTAATAAATTAAGATTTTTAGTGAATGTTTGATCTATTTATTCACTCTAGAATTAATTTTTGCATACGAAGGTATATTCGACAAGCTCTACAGTTGTTATCGAACTCAAGAACTATTGAACAGGTCAATGAGTAAGCAAACGGAGAAACTGATCCTACAAAGTTGTACCTTTAGCTTGAAAGCGGATGACATACAAACTGGATAAAAATCAAATGCAAACATACAAACGGGATAAAAATCTTTGTATTATTCAGAAATATTACAATGATTTTTTTTTATGAAATTCAGGAACCCTTCTAAACCATTTATTGGATTTTCGGTAATATTTGTATCACAGATTGAGAATCATAAATCAAAATCGTTACAATAAGATGTATAGTTAAAGCCTTTCAATAACTTTGAAATAAAAATTGAATTGCTAAATAGCAAGACTTAACGAAAAAAAGTTGTTTCAATTTTAAGTCATTATCAATGTCAGATGATACCAATTTTATATGAATCGGAGAGAATATATATATATGAGTGACAAATTCTATGATTATAAGCATAATTGGTATTAATTACAATTTTAATTGATAAAAATATAATAAAATTACTAACTTTAAATGAAAAAATGACTATTTATAAATAATTAAAATAAATTGTAATATTAATAAAAACTATTCTAATATTTATAAAATAACAAATATTTTATTTATGAAATTAAATTCTATTGATAGTAATATAAGAGAAAATGTGTACAAATATACATTAATTAATTAGAAATATTTTTTCTAATGTTAGAAAACAGAAATATGTGTGCATTTATATAAGTGAATTTTTTATCATTGCATTTTATATGTTAAAAAAAAAAAAAAAAAAAAAAACCCATAGTGTTCAAATTTTGATGTGTACGA
The DNA here is from genome assembly GCA_026290005.1 of Latrodectus geometricus. Lineage (NCBI taxonomy): Eukaryota > Metazoa > Arthropoda > Arachnida > Araneae > Theridiidae > Latrodectus > Latrodectus geometricus. The sequence continues at coordinate 6,442 of JAPDSC010142975.1, forward strand.
ATTATTTCAAGGTTAAAATGAATCTAGAATCAAGAGATGAATGTGATTCCATGAAAATAGAAAAAAGGAAGAGGAAGTGATAGAAAAGAAGTGTAATTTGATTCTAAGTCAACGTAAGATAATTTCAATCTGATATTTTTTTTTCAGTTTAAGTATTTTTCACGAACTTAGCAAAAGAGAAAAATAACTTTTAAGTCTTTAAAGGTCAGAGTTAGGACAATAGTTTCCATTATTTTGTACCAAAACCATAAAAAATAAGGTCAAAATAGTTGTTTACCAAAAAAAAAGTGTGATTTTTATAAACGACGCGACCTATAATTGCAAACGATAGTTCGACGCACTTCCCAGACGACATTTGGTGGAGAATTTCAAGTGCATTAATTTGGCTTCATTTCAAAGTCACCAGCTAAAATAGAATAAAGCTGCGATATATGCCGCCTTCCGAAGATTCCCTTAATGTGGTTCCCCAAGCAACTCCTAAAAAATTATAGATCAGAGTTTGTTGAGGAAAAGAGAACGAAAAGAAAACCTCAGATTAAAAAATATAAAACTTGTGGAATGCACACGTGACTGCCTGAAATGGCTGCCTACCTTTGCTAGTTAATGGGTCAAGTTTACTCGCCGTCAGCGAGTTGCCGACTTTAAATAGAGTCAGGGGAGACTTTTTGTTGCCAGGTTCATCAAGATAATTGAAGTTCAGGGATGTATATATATAAATATGTGTGTTGAAGCAAACTGGTTCAGAGATGTTGGTATTTGTTTTCTTATTCTGTGTTTATACACAGAGTCGAGTTTATTTGAATATCAAGGTTTCGTCGGAAATAAATTAAATGTAAACTTATGAAGTAAAGGATTTGTTTAGAATTGCAGCTGTCTAGAAATTGTAGTACAAATAATTTAAATTTCAATGAAAATGAAATCCAATTTTTTTCAAATCAAAATTAAAAAAAGAAGAATAAAAATATCAACAAGTTATAATACCGTTTTCTTTAAATATGGTTTCTAAATAATTTCGATGAATGTCTATCAAAATCTTATAAGAAACTTATTAGTTTTTAAAAAATAATAATTACTAAATTCCTTCGCTTTATTCTGCATTGAAATTAACAATTAAAAAAAATTATTACATTTTTTATATCAATGTGCAACAAATATAATTCTTTACATTTATCTATTTCTGTAAATTAGTTTAAATTGTTTAAATGTTAAAATATTTTTAATTTCTTTAATTTAACTTTTCATCTATTTATAAAAATTTTATTTTGTACGAACGCAGCATTTTTGCCGAAATTTAATTGAGAACAGCTGCATGGAATAGAATACATCTTATACCAAGATATTAATTTCTGACTTAATTAAAATATAGGCTATATTTCATTTTAAAATTTCGATTACAACTTCTGTTACTTTATTTAAGCTGCCATTATCACCGATTGAAAATTAACCGCAAAGTTGTTTATGCCACTTCGGAACTCTACTCGTTTCAAGAACGGAGGAATGTGGTTCTCTCAACCCTTCTAAAATAGTTATCTATGTGTAACTGCTGAGGGTAGAAATAAAATATGTACATCATTGGATTTAGATATCTGTTTGACAGAAAAAGAGGGAAACATATGTCTTTAAATAAAATAATATAATTTAAAGAAATTAATCACATTTAAAGTTATTCGAAGCAAGCGATGTCCAACTTGACTGTATAGTTCATTATTTAGAAATGATATTTGAATGATCAAAAAATCTTTTTCTGAACATAATGTTATTAGAATCGGTAAAGAAATCTAAAACTTCTAAGTTAATACAGTATGATAAGCCCAAAGCAAAGAAAAATACCATTTATGTTTCCTATCAATCAAAATGATTGATTTTTAAAGAAACGGTGCCTTCAGCAATAAATTCTTTTAGAAAATAGGCGAATCGATTCTTGTAATAAGGTCTGGTAAAACAGGAATTGCTAGGCAAATTACTGAATGCACACGAGTTATTTTGACGCATGAGGTATGAATCAAACGCATGGTTGAACGCCATCAAAATGAAAAAAAGGCGTTTTTCGTGATCATGATTACACTTTTCTTATCACCGAGAACATCAAGATAACGAACTGGAATAAGCGAAGACTTTCGCTACTAATACTTATCAGTTTTGATAAGGATAATTGGATGACGAATCTTATTGAAGGATACAAATTCGTCGATGTTTGTTTGCCTTATCGAAAACTATTTCGAAATGACTGATGGAGAAACGATGTCGCCGTCAAAATCATCGAACTTTTTAAAGGAATGATTTCGAAAATCGTTTGAATCATTCGTCTAGAGAAATCCATATCATAAGTAAATCATTTGCTACAAAAGAGCCATGGGGCCATCAACGATTTTTTTTTAACCAGATCAATTGAACAGACGTGATAATCGAACTTTTCAGTTTAATAGTTAGTAGATTCAAGTCTTACTTCAGCGGCGAATGTTCTTACACAGCAGAGCAGATGTCCTAATAGCCAAAAGTTATTTTTATGAATTTGAACATTTTTACGTGTTGCGTTCTGAAGACTTTTCATTGATAAAAGGTCGTATTCACTTGTTTCAAGGGAGAAAACTAGGAAAGCTCTCATATACTCAATCAGAAGGCATGTACGCAGAAATCAGAAACTTCTCCGGTTTTTAACAATTGCTGGTATCGGACCTAGGGCTTTATATTCCGAAGACTGTGATCCTACAACTAGGTCACAGTGAATATTTAGAAATGAGTGTTTGAAACAGGTAGGAGCTTATATTAAATCCCATCGACTTAGTTTTTATATGCAAGGATAATCTTGGGCAAATCAATCTAAGAAGTACCATAAAACAACAAGTTAGTGAAACTCACACACACTGGGGTTCATTTTAAAATTTTATAATAGATACCCAAAATAGTTGTTGGGAGGTGTTTTACAACATTCACTGTTCTTTGCAAATATTTCATGGATAATGGGTCATATTCACGGGACAACAGAAAAGAAATCTTAAAAATTCCCAATCACTCACAAATTTCCATTCAAAAACTTAGGAATTAGTTCAGAAACTGAATTATTTCGATACTTTTGTTTTCGGTACTGGATTTAGATATCATCAAATCCTCCATATTTGAAGGAAAATCGAAAGCATAAAAAATAATCTTCAAAATACATATGATTTTCATAACCGTGATAAAAAATTCCATGATATTGACTTTACAAAGCATTATTTTCGTAAAGAAAATACTAACTTTATATGACTTCAATGCTGATTTTAATAAAACATTTGGCGATAAGTTTGGACTAGATAACAGAAAAGTACTGCAGTTTTTTTTTTAATCACAGAAATATCAAGTGACTTTCTTTCGTTTCATAAAATATTACTGTATAAAGACACTTCCACAAGTTTTCCTGTCATAATTTCCCCTATCTGAACATTAAAAATTTAACTATGCTGTTAGCGTTTTTTATCTTTATTTCTTTTTTGCTTTTTTTTCTTATGAAATCAATTTCTTCCCCATTTTTTTTACTCTAGGCTTCAAATGTAAGAAATATTTGCCTAAAATTAATATTTAAATTTTTGTAGAGGATATTATAATTACTGAACTGTTTCAAGAAATTTGAAGAACCGTTATGGCCATTTACGATGGAATATTCATGGATACTTGGCCGTATTCATTGTTACAGGGAAAAAAAAAATCTAGAAAACTTCGAAGTATTCACTTTGATACATAAAGCACTGTCCATTTCATAGCTCAACAAAGATTGAAACAAAAATTTTCCATTCCAAAGAGAGCCATATTTTCAAATAAGTATCAGGATGGTATAAATATTACACATTTATTATTGATTAACATTAACTGTGTAATATTTATACCACCCCGAATATTTCATAGCAGAGTACATTTTCATTTAAGAGTCTCAAAGATAAAAATCTTGAAAACTTAATCGTACGACTCGTAAATTATGCAAAGAAAATGCACAATACTCACTTCATTTAGTAAAACACATGCTGGGATCGAACCCAAGACCTTCAAATTCGACTACAGCGCTTGTTGAAACATAAACAATTATTGATATTCTACATTAAACCTAATAAACTAAAATATATTTCTGTCATTAATCAGTTATTTTGAGTTGAAATAAAACACAAAGCATTAAAATTTGCTATACGGTTATATAAAATGCCTTATTTTCAATGAGAACAAAGTCTACGTGCCTATAGTCAGTTCCTCCTTAGAAAATGAATAGACCTTTCAACAAAAGGGTGAGAGCCAAAAATACATTCCAGGTTGCTTTTATACATTATTCTGACGTACAGTGCGGTTTTATCAACACACAACACATGTCGCCTTAGTCACGAAGAAGCTATTTCTATTCATTGAATAGGAGGGCATCTCCAATAGGAGGGAAAATCGGGATGTACGATGCAGATGCGCCTGCGCCGTGGTAGAAAACGTGCGGACAGAAATGACAGGTTAAATTCACCATTCAAAATTGTTTCAGTAATGTATGAAGGAACAGAAAGATGTAAAGACTTAAATAAGAGTTTAAATTAATAAAAATAAATTTAATAGATTAGGATAAATATGTAACTAAAACAATAGTTTTAGAATTATTATCACAGGAATAGTTGAATTTTGGAGTTAAGATCTGTTGTTCTCATAAATACCTTTTCTATTCTTGTAAAAATAAATATTACTGTTCCATATTAGTTTTCGTGGAATTTTTTCGGTGATTTGAATAAAATATAATGAATAATTATCATGCGAATCAAATTTAAATTTCTTGTTCATTTGTGATAAATTTTTGATTCCATTTATTTTCTAGTTAAATGATTTACAAAATAAAAAAGAAGTTTAAAATATAAAATTGAATTTTAAATTTTGTAGGTAAAATCAATTAGTTTAAGATAAATAATATTCTAAACATTCTAAAAACTTTAAATTGATTTTTCTGAACAAATATTTTTTCAGAGAATATTTGAATTCCTTCACAAATCCAAATTGTAAAACTTATAAATATGTACCTTGTAAACCCTTTAAATATGTACAATATTTTTCTAAAATTATTTATAAAATAAAATTCTAAAATTATTTATAAATAAAAATAAGGATCTATTTAATGTTAAATCAAAAAATTATAATACATAACAATTAGTTTTAATTCTTTTGATATTTAGAAAAAAGAATGCAATATACTTATCCTATTTGAGTGCAAGACTAACTATAAAATTCTAATATCGCGTTGTGTGTGTGTAATCTGATTTCTTCATAAGATGAACTCTTCAATGTATTTAAATATATATAAAGAACTCATCGTTCCTATATTTACAATAATAAAATGTGTTTTAATCTGAAGTTATATTGATGGAATTAAAGAAAAACTAGTAAATATTAAAAAAGGAAAAATAAATAAAAACAATCATTTTAAATCATGACATCTAATAATACGAAAACTGTAAGAGATGTGAATCAAGAAGTTTAGTTTCGAACTTTGTAAATTAATATATTTAATCAGGTACACATACATTTTTTATTACGAATATTTAAAAGCGTGACATTATTTATTATACGATTCAGTCTCAAATTTTCAATTCCAATTCTAATATTGTAACATAAAAAAAAGATAGAAAGAGAATATTTTATAACACTTCCATGATAAATAGAATACCCAAGCATATAGTTCTATATTTTATTTGAGAACATTTAAATAGCATGTATAAAAAAAATCGCAAGAATTATACGATATTCATAAGTACCCTTTATTTTTCATCTATATAACAGTTTTAAATAATGTGAGAAAAATTGTGCTTTAAATAATATTCCGTATTTAAGAAAACATATTTTTACACAAGGTTGTCATCAATAATTATAAATACATTTATAAATACATATAATTTTATGCATTTGTTCGAAATAATACCAGAAAACATTTAATAATAAATGCTGGAAATCTGCTATAATAAATTAAGCTGAAGAACAATAAAATAATTTCAAATGAAAAAAATTCCAGAAAGCAAATTTAGTTTTACCACATTATTGTGTATTTATTAAAAGAATTCTCAAAACTTATCATACCTTTTCTTAAGTCACAGTAAAATTCCAGTCGGAAAAAATATCACCTGTTGATTTTGTCACTCGAAAATGAATTGATAAAACAAATCAATCCTTAAGCTAAAAAATAATCAAAACATTTCGGCTTCAAACAAAGAACTGAACAAGAACACAGCCGATCCGGCCTAGTCGAGATGCTAATGGCTTTTTAGTTTGTGATATGAAACGAGAACCCGGTAGAAAAAGAATGAACGCGTTTGGCAATGTTTTGATTTTAGGGTTGCTATTACTTGAACGTTCGCCAAGAAAGTATAATGTCTTCCAGAGTTCCATTTGGCGTACTTTTTAGGTCAAAATATTATCACTTTCTTCTGTTTCACTGTAATTTATGAGTGACACATATCATAAACACACGCAAAGGGACATCCCCGTGTTTTTACAAGATATATATTTATTATTATTTTTTTATTAAATAAAATATTATTTTTGTTTTCAATATGTTGTTTATAATTTAAGCTTAACAGTAAAAAAATATTTTTTAATATACATTTTTCTCAAACATACATTTACGTATTCGTTAAAAAAAGAATTTTTAATTGGTCATCGTTTTGAAATAAATTCATATAAAACATAATGTGAAAAGCATTTGATACTCAATGTAAATAAATTTAAAAAAAGAAGTGTGAAATATTTGCATATTTTTGAGTGTAAGAAAAATTAATTTCGTTCGCCAAGAAATATTATATAATATATCGCCAAGTTATAATTGGTAGCAAAATTTTCAATCGTGTGTTTTTGTTCGCCAACATATCACTTTCTGAACTACTTCACTTTCTCTGTCATGAAAGCAAAATCAGAAATGGGGACAAAAAATTCCTTTCAATTTTTGAGGAAAATTTCATTTTATATTGAATTTATGGAAATAGTATTTTTGTTTCAATTTCTTGGATTATAGGTTATACGAAATACTGATCAATACATAAATTATTATTGTATTTTCCCAAATTCCAGTATTATCTCAAATAACAAAACATGTGTTTGAATCTAGTTTTTCTATCCCGCTGAGAGAAATGCTCATTAGTGGGAATTAGTGTATTGTTATCAAGAGAATGTTTAGGAATTAATACGCCTTTGATATCTAACTTTTGAAGCAAATAGATATCTCTAATTATCTATTTGCTTCAAAAATTTATAGGTTATAGTTAGGTTTCTCTTGTACTCTATCTTCTTCACAAATCCATGTTGCCATGATTTTCATCAAAATCTAATTACAAAATCATTTCAGTATTTTAAATTAGTGTTAGGATAACTGAGGAATACAAAGAAACGAATCATTCAGTAAGCATTTGAGTGATGTTAATTTTTAAGTAGTATCACAATGATGATAAAAATCATAATAAAATACAAAAAATGTTAGTTGTAAAATTGGATTTCGAAATTGTTCATCTGCAAACACTGGTAAATTTATAATAAATTTTTTTACTGGAAATACAAAACAAATACAAAAACACTTTATATCTATTTTTTCTGTATATCTTCTCTTTTGTACGTTACTTATTTAATTATCTATATTTTTATTTTCAACCTATCACTTTAATCGAGTATTCAGAAATATATTAACTGCATGCATATCATGACTTTCTTGTGTATGTGGTTTTCAGACTTAACACTTATCAAGTATTTAAGATATTATTGGGAAAACTAAATTACTTGCATTGTATACTTAGCTAAGTTAAACATTCATTTGTTTCATTATTATAAAAATATATATGACAAGAAATCAATAAATCCTATCTTATTACATTATTAGAAACAGCCACATGTAATAAAATCCCTCATATTGCGGCGGAATGATTCACACATTTTAGTTGAATATCATAACGCTATCGAAATATATGTAATTTGGTAAGATAGAAATTATTCCTAAATTATTTGAAATAGGTTTTTGGAAATTTGAATCTGTGAAAAATTTCATCTATCTATGATCAGAAATAAACAACCAAAATGTCATAAATACTGAAATCTGAAAAAGAATTATCGCAGCCAATCGCTGCTTTTTCGGTTTAAGATCACTTCTTAAATCTCACTTAATAAAAAAAGGTCAAAGGTCTTTCTGTGTAAGATATTGATCAAGTCAATTTGGTTTATGACTCAAAAACAAAACACTCAAAAAAAATTAGTCAACTTTGAAAAGGAAGGCCCATTTTTGAAGCTGTCCTCTAGTATAAAAACAACTGTAAAAACGATATAATTTCGAAATATATAAGATTTTTAATATCGATGATATTATCAAGTTCATAAATTTAAACAGAATGAGATGGGTAAGCGTTTGTTTTGTAAGTATAAGCCCAGAACGAGTAGCATAAAGTGTTTTAATGCAATCCCCTTTGATAAAAAACCAAGAGGAAAGTCCAAAGAGATGGAAAGACTGTGTGAATGAATAATTTGCCCGTCTAAAAGTAAAAAAAACTGGAAATCAATTTCTGGGAGAAGGGCAGAATGGGAAAATCTTCTGAAGAAGGCCTAAGCCTAAATAGGGCTGTCATGTCAATGTTGATGGGGATGATTATGATATTATTAGTTCTTTCTTGATTGAGGCAGACACAATTTTTTAAGAACTGGAAATGAATTACAGATCGTGGTGATTTAATATAATTTTACACCTGATATAAGAAGTATTATTTAAAAACGTCACTATAATCACATTTAATTTTTTTTAAATATACCATAAAATTACATGTTAATTAGTAAATTTATGTTATAAAATATAAATTTATATTCATTGTACCAGGTTTATTGTCTTTGTGATATAATCTGTTGCATACCAGATATTAAAAATATCCTCAATGAATTGTAAAATAATTTCTGTAAAATTACAGTCTGTTTCAGAAATCTTGTATATATTTTAAATTAAAAATGAAAGTTGTGTAAAATTAATGAACCAAACTGAGACACTCTTTCGGAATTTTTATTTATATTTTCGGTCAAATCGTTATCTTTAAATGTTTGATGTAAAATAATTAATATTATGATTATGTGTGTGTGTGTGTGTTGTATGTGCATATTACAGAAAATATTTTTAAGGGAGTGGATAAAGAACATAATAATAAAATGGTTGAAAACTCCTGTTCTTAACCTATATATATGAAATTTTTTATGAAATTTTTGCAATAAATATTGCCTTTTATATGAAATTTTTGCAATAAATTATTTTTTATATCAAAAAATATTCTCACGGACTTATAATAATATTTTTTTATCAACCAAAAATAGCGTTTGCTTTTTTACTCAAACTGCTTCTGCACGGTAAGTTTATTTACTTTTGAACTCTCTCGCTCTCTTTAATTTTCGTGTCTACCATCACAAGCTGAAATCTGCTTTTCTGAACAGAATTTAAAGGTCATTGTTCTAACAAGAAATGAAATAAAAAAGAATATTGACTTTAAGAGTCACACTTCTACTTCCCAAAGAACAATTTAAGGCGTTCAATCATTTAATTTAAAGCATAGCTGTAAAAACCTGATTTTAGTTAACAAGATTTGATAAATAAGTTTTGCAATTCCATTTTACTTATTTTTATTGTGATACCAATTTAAAAGAAATACTTATTTTCGCTTGATATCTAACAGCCACACATCTAATTAATAACAAAAGCCTTATTCCTTTTCTCTTTCGAACTTTTAACCAGGGATGAATTAAAAAATTATTAATTAATTAATTTATAAATGAATAATTATTAATTTATTAAAAAAATAAATAATTTACTTGCTAAATATTTAGTAAATTATGTGATAAATATGTACTATGTAATAAAATTATGTGATAAATATATACTATGCTCAAAATTTCTGTATGTTATGTGTTAAACATTAAAATTAATTATTTTATTTCATCTTAAATATATTGCTGGTAATATAATATAATGAATAGTTATTAACATCTACAGAAATATCAATTTACAAATTAATTAAAATTTTAAAAAATGTCATTATATCATTTACAATAAAATTACGATAAATAATAAAATTGGATGTTACTTTAATATTTCCTTCAAAATATCATAATTATAATTAATTTCTTCGAAAATTTTAAAACTGTTTTGTTGTAAATAAGAGATGAAAAAATATTCAAACTTATTTCTTAGTTTTTCAATCATATTATTTATAAAAACTATATTAAAAGAATATTGTTTAAAAAAATATATTTTTTTAAAAAAAATAACGTCGAATATGAAAAGCAGATGATTATGTATTACAATAGAATCAATTTGTTGAAAATGTATTTTGATGTTCATTTTAATATCCTAATTGTGTTATTTTATAAACTAAAAGATTATATATTTAAATTTGTCTCAATAGTCTATAAGTGCTTAAAACTTCCTGAGGCCATGGGTTGGATCGAAGAGATCTACATACTTGGCCCCTTCAGATATCGTGATGATAAGGCTTATTTACATTTACTGTTTGTAAAGTCACTATTTGTTCTTAGATGTGATATGGAAGTTCTGGAAGTAGAGGGTAACTTCAGTTATTGACTTGCAACCCCGAAGATACAGAATAAGTGTGTGTTGTTTTCTACTTTCACTGTCTGATAATTCACTGTTAGCCTATCAAAATGCAACCCTGAAGGAAGCTTGCAAATCATATGAAATTTATAGCATGTGATAAGATATTCAAATCATTAGCATTGCAACAATATAATCTAGTATAATCTGCAAGTACTATATAAAGAAAGATTTCCAATTTTAAGTACAGCAAGAGTTCTTTCTTCATACGACTGTTACTTATATTTCGTAGAAGATAACGATTCGAGATTGAGCAAATTTTTAAATTCCACTGAGGAAGAATGGTACCCTACTGTGATTGTGGGTTATCCTACAAAGAAATCGGTGATCATGTTGGATGAAACCAAGGGATGCTGGTTGCCATTATGTATGGCGGAGTTCCTGTGCACAAGGCACGCACCTCCAATTTATTAATTTTACTCCCAAGGGAGTGTAATTGTTTGTCTTATTAGAGTTTCTAAAGTTTAAAATGTAATGAATTTGAATTCCGAGGAGCCTAATTACCGACGAGTGTCGAAAATGGTGTTTTCATCTTGACAAACAGTGGCACCTGAAAGAAAATATATCTATTTATATAAACTTCATTTAGCTAAATTCTAAAAACTTTACAGCTTGGCAATTACCATTTCCTTCAAAAAACATCTTAATCATTTTCTTGGTTACATATAATAATTTCTTGAGTATATAGTTTTGTTCTTGTTTACAATTATTGAAGAAATTATCTTGGTTACAGTATGAAAATAAAAACTTATTTACATGTACAGCATGGAATAATTTATTTACAGTATTTACAACATATTTTATATATAAGGCCAGTGCTGCTCTAGTTTATCCATTAAGATACAAGTGTGTGATTTAGGAATAATTATCATTATAGTAAAATAATTAAAATATTGCTATCCTAGTCGGGAGAGTAAATTTGTTTCGGTTTATTATTTCCCCTCTTGGGATTGGGGTATGAAGTCAAGCAACTGTAATACTGGTCTGTAATAGCTGGACGCTAAAGCCAACAGAGGATCGACGGGACTGATCACAACCATCTCGTTGTACCATTGCTCTTGATGACTGGTATAAGTGCGTAGGGCAGTGATAGATCACTCAGTCATATCTAGAACCATAATACAATAGATTCACTCTGTTGTGTATCATTTGGTGTTCGTTTGTACCATGAATACTTGCAATGCGTCTATTGCTTTGTTTACCTATTACATATTTTTGTCACACGTGACACGCAATGTTCAAGAGCTCTTTGCCCATCAAATCGAGTTGTTTCTTTGGCCTGTTTTTTTCATGACCTATCGGCGATCGAAATTGTATAGTCTATGCTAGTCCAACAGCGACCTCTTTTATCAATATGCGGAAGCTGCATGGAGTGCTATGCCCCAAAGATATACACAAAACCTCTTTGATTCTATATCGAGGCATGAGGGAGCGTACGAGGAGATCGACAATGATGGCTAAACTATCTGTTGATTCTGTCATTATTCACACTTAACAAAAGACAATAACTTTAATCATTTGATCCTTACATAACGTGTTATTTTCCAAATTAATTTTGCTGTGATATCTCTGCTCTTTCTTGGTATTTTATTTTGGGTGGCCAACCGTGTAATAACAGCAGATGATGAATTTAGTTTATAGGACAATTACAGTAACAAAAAAATTATATTAAAAAATTAAATCAAACTTATATAAATACTTGCCGTTCATTTAAACTGTAATAAGCCCTGTGATTTGTAACAACTTTTAAGTTATTTATAACAAATGTAATTACTTTAACGGCCGTATTCACCAACTAGAGTTAAATGAAGTTTCAGGGTAAAGGACGAGTTAAGTCATGAAACGTTATTCACCACGACAAAAACAGCGATTAACTCGCCTATATGGATCCCTAGAATAACCCAACGATTTCGAAGTGTTAGCGCCAGGTCAGCAAACAATGGCGGACTTAAGCGATATGTTTGTGGACATTGGTGTGCAAGATTGCTAGCCAAACAGAAGCCGTCTTACATGTCGTGTTCGGTTAACTCCAAAGTTGTTTTACACGGGAATTTCCCCACTTCGTGAATAAGAATCGGTGAGTCATGCTAGAGTTGAGTTATATCCGAGATAGGCTATACTCAAGTTAACTCGTGTTTGGTGAATACGGCCGTAAACTAAGTAGATTACGTTTTTGAACTCGTTTGCTTTAAGAACGGAGGCATGCTGTTCTTTTCCTACTAATTTTGAAATGTTCATCAGAACATCTGGAAATTGAGAAAAATTACTTACAGCATCGGATCTTCTCTTCTTTTTTTACATTTCTAGAATGTATTTTTTATTTAAATGTAGTATCTAGTATTTTTTTTATTTGTAGAAAAGCATTATTTTTGCTCACAGCAGCCAACCTGCTAAGCTTACATCAATTCTTCGCCAGTGGAAAATGCATTGGAACACAAATGAAAGGAATTGCAATTTCTGCATTTAATAAGTTCCTAATTAAAGGCAATATAAAAACGTTCCACTCTTTGATTTATTTTCAAGTGATTTATTTGTGAAAGCTCGGTGGTGGCATGAAACAGCATTTTAAGCAAAACTAAGTAAATTGTAAATATAGTTGTCGACCTAAATCGTAGTTTCTTCCTCATTAGTAAAGTATGTTATGCATTGGAAGCTACAGCCCATGAAAGCTGGCTAATTAATTAAATAATAAATTAAAATTATCAAGTTTTATTTTGAGTGTTAAGACATTTTTGGATTTTTTTCCATAATTTAAATACAGAAAGGGGATCACAGAAAAAGGGAAAATCGATGACGAATAGTTTTTTCGCTACCCATAATAGTTAAACATTGTGATGCCAATTTCAATGGAGGAAAAAATTCAAGTTCTAAAAAGGAGCAACACTCTGTTCTTAAAGCGAACAAAGTACAGGAATGATGTGCATAGCAGTATAAACAATTTCATAGTGATTTCACAAATCAGCATTAATTACGGTATTAATTCTAAATGTTGAATCACACAAAATTTCGATGTGAAACATCTTATGTTTGAAGAAAACTTGAAACACTGATATCTTATAATAAATTTTATTCTATTCTCAAACCAATACCAGACAAAAATTTAGCAAACACTCAAAATAAGGATTTTTTTATTTATATAGATTTATAAAAAATAGTTAAAGGGCAAACGACAGTTCTTTCAAAGTATTGATTTTGACAAAGAATCATTGCATATTTGACTTGCAACGTAAATTTTCAGCTATATCCACTACTAAAGTTTCCATTTAAATCTTCACATGCTGTTATTATTCGGTGACAAGGGAGTATAATACTCTAAAATATGGAATTGGGGAAATTTTTAAAAATCATAATTTCGAAAATTTCTTCGATTTACTTACATCTCTCTTTTTGAGATTACCGATTGAAATTGCAGAGGAGTAATAACTCAAAAGATATTTAATCACTGCACAATCTCTTTGACATTTATCAGCAATATACGTGTTACGTAAGTGGCGATAGATATCAGTCAGCTTTTACATTCACAAGCATTGAAAATGTCACTGCCCTTTGTTTAAGCTACGTTGACACAAGAGTCATACATGACACATGTACCTTCGCATTGGTTTCGCAATCAGCTTGAGAAAACAATGTAACTTCCGGTCCTTAAAGGGATAAATTGTGGTAATGCGCCGAAAGTAATTATTTGCTATAAGAGTTTTTAAAATTAAAGTATAATAAAGGAGAATAAAAAAAAAAATTTCTTTTCTCTTTAAAACAGTGAAACGTATTAAAATAAAATATTGATAAATACATACATTCCAAATTACTTAAAGTGATTGAATACTTTTATAGTAATTTTCATGTCATAGACATTACAGCTATATAATTTAGTAATGAAAATATTGTGCCTAGATTTTCCTTAAGGAGTTTTATAATTTTAATTTGATATAATTATTAGAGCCAGTAATTAATAACATCAAATAAATTTTTTTCCCAATGGTGGGCACTTGGGTGATTAACCCATTTTTAGCCACAACAAGGCCGGAAGCTCCTAGTCATTTATCATTACCCGGTGGGCATCTGTGAACCAAGTCATGGAGGCGAGTAGCACTATCCACGTCACACCACCACGAACCCGTTTATAGGGTGGGCCACATTCATCCATCAGCAGAGGAAAGGACAAGAAGCACATAGGAAGAGAAAGTACATCAATGCCTGATCCGGGATTCGAACCCAGGTCGATCCGTAGTCAGTTACGCTAATCACTAGACGTGTTGGACGGAATTTCAAATAAATAATTCCCTTTAATTAATTATTAATGCCTTAATGCACAATTCATATGCATTATGCCTGATAACTGTCATTTACAATGTTGAAATTTCAGAATTCTTAACAATTGGTTTTTATTCTTCACTAACAAGTGATTTTTTCGTCGCCCAACCTGACCAGTGGTCAGAGTGCCTGACTGTGTAGGGGGTGGTCCTGGCTTCGAATCGTGGTTCGGACATGAATGTAATTTCTCTATCTCTTTCCTGTCTTGGTCTTTCTTTTGAATAAATTGGTTGTGAATGGTTGCCCACCTTATATAAATAGATATTTATGGCATGTATGTTCTGAGGAAGTCGGATTCCACAGCAAACTATGGTTCAGTTGGTAAAGTGGACCAGCGCACCCCACATTGTCAGACTAGCTGGAAGAAAACAGCAGCAACAAGTGATTTATCCAAATCTCCTGATTTTTACATTTATCATATTTTTCATTCTTACCACTAAATATTTCGTAAGATAAACTATTAGCTTACGATATAAAATAATTAATGCATAAATTAATATAAAGAATATATAATGCATATCAATTATTAACAGATTTAAATTATAAGCAAGTAACAAAATATACATTTTTATTTTGCAAATTATTGCTATATTGAGTACATGCATTTGTTTAGGAAGTGCCAAACAAAACATACATTTGAAAAAAAATCTTCATGAAGTTTTCCACTCATCTGACATACAAATTCAATTTATCAGCATGGCTATTAATATTATTTGGCTTTTTAGGCTCTGCATTTTTCTGAATCAGCAGTCAGTTGTATGATTTCGAATGTGGTGTACACAAATTGTGAGATTGTACTCGTTATCATCATAATTGTCCACCTCCTATAGTGTTGGTATAGGATGTGATTGGGTACTAATCTTGGTCACTTTTCGTCTTCGTTGCCGCCAGTATGAACAATAGCCCTTAAGTTCTTCAATCCCATGTCTTTATTCGAGCCCTTCCAGACACTTAGTTAAAATAATGCATAATTACACGTTGCAGAAATGAAGAATGAGTCCAATCTTCCAAGATCAGTAAACGAGAAAAATTATCTGTTTTCAAGATTCGTTAGTCCAAAGGAACTCGATCGTAGAGTCAAATAAGAATGCTTCTCAGATATCTAAAGACATTGCTATTGAACATGGACTCACAGTGAGTAAGAATACCATAAGATGTTACCTGGATGTGGCTTTGTAGTGTACTAGTCTTTGCAAACGAAAAAGCCCTGCTAACAAGACAAAGAACACGAACTGTCGATTAATATTCGATAAAACAGTGATAGAAGAGTCGATTAACATTCGCTAAAGAGCACAGAACGAGGATAAAAAAGATTGGAAGAAGGACATATGAAGAGATGAATACAAATTCAATTTGTATGGAAGTCATGTCCGGCATTATATTTTTCTTCCAAAATGCACCAGAATGAATCTACGGTACCAGTGTTTAATAGCGAAACACGGAAAACAGGTCAGTAATGATATGTGGAGTTTTCCATGATCATGGCATTTTTCTTCTCCTACATATTGATGGGATTATGGATCTAAAATGGTTATAAAATCATTTTAGAAGATCTGCTTGTAAAAAAAAAAAAATGATTTCTATCGAATATTGCAGCAAAATAAAATATCCAAGCACACTTCTGAAGTTTTTTTACTGCTAAAAAAAATAAAAACTTTTGACGGTGCAAAAGATACGTCCTACAAATGTGTGGAATTACATATTTTATGAAATATGCGTAATTCCAAAAATAAATTTTAATAAAATAATAACAAGTGATCATAATTTTCTAAAAAAAATCTAAAAGATTTCCCTTGCTGGTTTATATGCAGCAATTTAAAAGTGATTTTTTTTTAAATGATCTGTTGATATAAATAAATTGGTGCTTTTGAAAAATGAGATAGAGGTGTCGCTACAGGAATATCTCTTCAACGAAAAAGTTGAACGAAAAAAACTTTTCATTGAAAATTAAACTAGTAAATTATGAAAAATGCAAAAATTTAAATAATTATACACTTAGCACATACATATTAATAATATTACACTGCTCAAAACAATTAAAGGATATTGTGGTTTTAGGTGGATCTGTAGCTGGGAAACTTTTTAGCTGATTGATACGTGGTCGAAAGACGTAGTAGGTTAAATGAGAATAAATTACACATTTTTGGAAGAAAAAAATACATTTTATTACGTATTTGTGTACAAAAGGAAAAAACCACAATGTGCGTATGAGAAAAAAAGAATAAGAAAAGGTGTTTTCTTCAAAGAAATCATTTTCAGAAGGGGGTAGGGTTTCCACTGACGACCAGCAACGTTGAACACCTTTGAGGTATTTAGTCAATGAAGCTATTAATCACGAGTTAGGGTATTCTGTCCCACTCTTCCAGAAGAGCTCTTTTCAGTTCTTGGAGAGTTGGAGAGGGGGGGGGGTAGCCAGCAAATCGCTTTCCTAGAGCGTCCCAAATGTGTTATATTGTATTCATGTCTGGAAAATACACCGGCTATTCCATTTGTACGATTCCTTCCTCGAAAAGGAAATCCTCCACCAGCAGTTAGCACGATGTGGCCTGCAGGTATCGTACATTAAAATGAAGTCATTTTCGATTGCTGCAGCGTAAGGGACTACAATAGGTCTGAGGATCTCATCCCTATATCGGCGACCAGTCAGAGGTCCATCTAGAATGATATAGAGGTCTTTGCAGCCGTCAATGGAAATGCCATCATACACCAACTCTCCCCCACCGCCAAATCTGACACTTTCGTGCACGAACGCAGGATTATTTCTACTGCCACGGTCCCTCCAGATGAAAACACGCCTATTATCAGGATGAACAGAAAAACGGGACTCGTCAGAAAAAAGAACATTACTCCATTCATTTTTCCTCCAGTTCACATGCTCTGTTGCCCTGCTGTCATGACGATGACTTGATGTTAGTTTAACACATACCATCGGTCGGCGAGCATACAGACCTACACCATGAACCAGTTTCGGACAGTCTGAGTTGAAACCGTGATGTCAGTAGCCGAGCTAAGGTGTTGTTGGAAGTGAAGGTGTTGTTGAAAAAGAGTAGCGTTCATATTTTGGTGTCTCCGAGCCGTTAACACTAAATAATGATCTTCATTGAGCGTTGTTGCCCGTCTATGACCTTGTCCTGGTCTTCGGCCTGCACTTCCAGTATCCAAAAATTGGTTCCAAATACTGGAACACTTTGTGACACTCCACTGGCTTTAACTACTTAGGCTTAAGTTTTACCCCCTTCTAACTTACCAACAACTCTCCAAACTTCTGAATCAGTTAAATGACTTCGCTGAGACATCGTACTCATCGAAACAAAGCAGTCACTGAATGCCGATTACTCGTGACTTCATTGTCTTTTATTCAGTTGAAAGTCAAATTTCATTCACAGCCACTGAAGTGATGTTTTTGAAGTGATGTCATTTGATGAAATAAGGTTGTTGAATAAGTTGTTAGAATAAGGTTGGCAAAATGATATTTTCAGTTAAACTTCTAAATAAATGCGACTCAGAGTTAGCACCGTGGTTGCCAGGGAATTTGTTAGTTAGTAGGTGAAAATAAATTAGTAAAATCTAAATATATTAGAGCAAATCTAGCTACAGGTAAGGCAAAGTGCATATTGGAGATTTCAATGTCTCTGAATTTTTGAAGGTTGACAAATGTGGTAAGATAGAACAGAATTTTTCATAAATTAATTCACAGGGCTCTCCGTGTCCTAATGATAAGATAGAGCCTTTTAGGGCATGAAATCAGAGATTTAAGCTCACAGGCATGAGATCAGAGGTCAGAAAATCACTATTAAACAATGGTAAATGAATATTACGCTTTTGCCTTTTTTTATGAGCATCTGTTGAGATGGATGCTTGGAAATTTTCCTGATTTCTTCTCTTACGATACAGGAATACTGTTCACTATCTAGAAAAGCAAGGGCTTTAGACCATAAGCCTATCTTAACTCTTAGACTGTCCACTATCCTTAGGCTGTCCATTATCCTTTTTCTTTGCAGTTTAAGCTGCCCACTATTCTTAGAGTAACCATAAATCTTTATCCACTTAACGTTTAGGAATTAATTTTTTACATGCATGAATACCTGGATGACAAATGTAATGTATGTTTTCAAAAATTTTAAATCGAGGTTAACAAACTTACTTTGTATAAAGTTTAGTTCTTTCAAAAGAGATAAATAACAACTGCATGATTCGAAATCACATATGAATGTCGGATTGGAGACTTCTTCTTAACGCGGTACAAAGCGTTTAGATACTCGATGGCAACCCCAAGGATTGTACTTCATACACATTTAAAGTGGTAAAACTATTCTAATATATAGCCAGGACGTTTGAGAATATCCATATTACCCTGTGGCTAGGATACAGCCTGGTTCATTGCATTATTAAAAATGCACATCTGAAATATTTACAAAGTATTCAAAGAAAAAAATAAGAAAACTGCGATATTTTTTCCCAGCTGTCTAGGAAAGTAATTGCTTGATGCACTAAAGTATCTTTTCATTTTGAGCCACGATCTATTTCCATTTGAGCTAATATTACATCTAATACTACGTTAAACCACTGAAGGGAATTTGAATGTTAAAGAACTTTACAATGTTTAGATTCTGTGCTTGATCTTAATAAACGAGTTTTGACTCAACTTTTGAAGACGTTATCTTCTAAAGAAAAACATTTTTAACTTTGCAGGAAAAATTACGACTTAGAAAATAACTATAGTTAATTATTTAATAACATTTGCAATTTACAAAAAAAAAAAAAAAAAAAAAAAAAAAAAAAAAAAAAAAAAAAACACTTTTCTGTACCAAGAAATGGCCTTATGTATATTTAAGCTAAATATACTTTGAATAAAGTGTGTAGAATAACCTTTATTTACGAAGTTATTGAAATTGAAACTCCTTTAAACCACGTTTTAATGCATTTGCGTTGGCGGAGTATTGGGAAACTCGAGTTTACAAAGTTGGGCAAAATTTAAAACATAAAAAAAAGTAAAAATAGTTTTTTTTAAAAAAAAGAATTACATGAAATGTAAAAACGAGTGATTCGATATCTCAAATATTTTTTCTTTACCCTCAGTAGTTTCGTATAAACGAAACCTTTAAAAGATAAGACGAACCACTCGCTTTCCTTCTTGAAGCGATCATAGTTCCGGAACATTGGGTATCAAAACATAAGCAACCTTACAGTAAGTTCAAATGATCTCTAATTAATTGGGATTTAAACTATTGTTTATTGAAATTAAATGGCTTTTACAAATACTGTAATCAAAATTTCGTAATGAAATAAATTTTACATAAACAACAGACCAACATCTTAATATAAATTTCATTCCACTCCATGCAGAAATTTTTAATTCAACCCCAGACAAAGAAAAATTGATGGAATCACAGACTAAGGGCTTTACTTATATGGATTTGTAGAATCAGCTATAAATTAAGAACATGTATTCTATATTAGATTATAAACTTTTTTTTATAAAAACCAATATATAAAAAGTTAATTGAATGGTATTCAAATTGTTGGATATTGAAAATGAAAGCCTTACTGTATTAGTCAGCGTCGGATGTACGTATTTTTTAATTTTACTATGCAGGATGCATTAGAAAGATAAAAATTTCAGTCTGCGTTTCTATATTTTGATGCGTTTTTCAAATTTAATCAGAGAGCACTTTCACTTTCTGTTCCTCTCTGTCCATTTCCTTTTAGTGATGCATCTGAAATTAGTTTTGTGAAAGTATCCACCCCGATACCCATTTAGCAGTGAATTAGATTTCCCGTTTTTTCCCTTTTCAATTAATTATATTTTTCCTACAGCAGTGTACATAAAATCTATTGGATTCGGTTTTTATGTTTTATTTTTTATTTTCATGTACTGGAGTTTTATGTCTTAGTAATAAAATTTTTATAAATAAACCATTATTCACGTATTTTCAAAAATAACAAAATAGAAATTGATTTATTTTATTCTTCATAAAAAGTAAATGATTGTTCAGTATTATGGAATGGTAACATACTTTGCTGTTCATTAGAATTACTACATCAAGAATTTAGTAGTTGAAATACTCTAATTAGTTATATTTATTAGTGACTAATAATTTATCTTAATTAGCATATATATATATATATATATATATATATATATATATATATATATATATATATACAGAAGGACTAAACTTTCAGATTAAGAAAAATATAGAAAACGCTTAAGGTTTATCGATTGAACCGCGATATAAAAATACTTATTTTGTAAATACTTCAAATACCCAGCAACGGGGACTGTTCCACATTTCTGCACTTCAAGGGATAGAGCTGATGGCATCTTATACAGAAGTATAAATTCAATGGATATATCCTCGTTATCCAGAAAGAGGAAGGCCTTGTAATATAGAAGCAGATATCATGCAGAAGACTCCAGAATAGCTTTCCACACCACTAAGAGATATCACCTTACTTGAAGGACATAGAGACAATAGCTTGATTTATATGGCCCAGCCGCATTAGAGAACTGGATAGAAAGACTCTTGGGTTAGGTATAGAACTTTCTACTTTATGACAACGAGATCGATTCTTTTCTCAACTAGGAAGCAATGACTTCTTTTCCATAAATGTAATTTATATGATTTGGTATATCGCAAAAAAAAATTTCACATCGAAAATTAAATACTTAGCTAGAAATAAAATTTTAAGTACAGTAAATTAGTACAAGTATTTTAATTTTTAGTAAATTAGTACGAACATTTATTATTTATAGGATTTTAATGTGGTTTAATCGTGACGAAGAGAGAGGTGGGTATTCATACATACATACATTATATATATATATATATATATATATATATATATATATATATATTGGGATTACAGATTTCATCCCATAAGAATTATAAATACAGCTTGCAGTCAATAAAAAAGTTTTACTGGAAGGTAAAAAAATAAGGACTTGGTTGGTTAGATAGGGCATTTGTTATTTTTATCGGAAGGTATTGAGTTCGAATCCTGACCAACCGAAAATCCTCCGTACTTGCTAAAAGCTGCTGAGACACGTTAAATATTTTATGGTCACAATGTCTTTCATGTGGAATGATATATGTGAGAGTGGTAGGCAAAGTTTGGGGTCTTCTGCTTGGCCCCTGTTTCTAAATTACTAAGATTTACTTATAAGAGCCACAAGGACACATCCCGGGTTGTCCCACTGTATAGGGTGCCCTTACTTCCACCCTTTTAGTGTTGAAATGTGGAAATTTAGTAGGCCGGTGTTATTAAAAAAAAGAAAAGTAAAAGCATTCCAGTAACTTTTATTTGTTAGTTTGTTCATTTGGCTGAGTCAACTAGATTAATTTTATTGAAAGTAAAAAGTTAATAATATATTGTTAATCTTATCTTATAAAAGTTAATTGTTTTCTGATTAAAAAGTCTTTTACACAACATAAAATGACTTTTAAAGCTTAATTCCAAAACATTTAAATACTGATGTATTTTAGTTGTTTACTTCTTCAAATAAAGCAACCTTTTTGGTGATTATTATATACGCGTTGAAAAATTATATAATCAATATTAATGGAGTATGTTAATGATTTATGAAAAACAAAATGGAACTTTTCAAAAATATAAATATGTTTCTTTTTTACTTTCTAATTTAATATGTTCAAAAGAAAGATGTATATATTTTTAGCAATATTTACGATGCTATAGAAAATCAAGAGCGTGTCTACGAGCCAAAACATTCATAAATTGACGAATAGGAAATATTAGGCAATGCTACCGAACAACAGTTTCTCCACATCCGGAATAACGAGCTTAAAAATAACATTTAACATCCTTAATTATGGGAGCTCGTTGTTTTCCGCTTCCGGAACTATGGGTAAGAATTCTTTGACAATGTTGTTTTCATTCTTTTTCATAATCACTTGTAATAACGAAAGAGCGATTAACAACTAGACGTTGAAACACACCTATACATTTTAATTCAAAAATAATATCTCGCTAATTACCGCTGATTTCGTGAAGTTTCTGTAATTCTTCAAGAAAATATCTTATAAAAGTTTGATTAAAATTGGATATATACTTAGAGTTAAAGTATGTTATGGGCAAATTGAAATGCAAAAAGAAAAAGATAAACAAAATTAAAAATATTAGGTTGGGGAAAAAGAAATCCATTATTTTTCCGTGAACTTTATGTAACTTCTTTTGGATTCACTTTGTAAAAAGGTTTAAAACACCTTTCATGTAGATTTTTAGGTCTTGCGCGTTACGACTGCTGACATGCGGTTAACTTCGATCATTTTTGATATTTTATAGACATTTTCGAAGATGCTGTATGCGAGGTGCATATCTAACATCAAAAATACCCGAACGGAATCGACGAAACAAAAATTGTACGTAACTGGTTGTTACAGTCTTATATAGGACGATAAACACCTTTCACAATTTTAGCCACCTGACTTTCTTTTTCGCCGTTACAAGAGAAAAACGAAAATGTATCGAATTTTCTGTTTGTTGTCTTCCATTTTTAAAACCTTGTACTCGTAACTGAATTAATCAAACAAAATACCGCTAGAGGATATTTTAGTGTCAAATGTCACCTTTCCAACGAGCATAAATCTGAAATTGTTTGATAGATACCTCACGAGATATCGATCACTACAGACGTCAACCGAAAAAATAATGGATTACTTTTTCCCCAGCCTAATATATATATGTTTTGTACATATGTTGTTTTCAAATGACACATATATAGGGTTAATTTTATTGTTAATTTTCATTTTGTATACATTTGACCATTAATAAATTATGTTTGAGGTATCAAAACTGCCTTTTTGTTCAATCACAGCAACGTGTGAACGGGTACAGCTAGTATCTTATAAAAGTTTAATTAAAATTGGATATATACTTAGAGCTAGAGTATGTTATGGGCAAATTGAAATGCAAAAAGAGTAATATAAACAACATTAAAAATATAACAATACACGTTCATTACCAATGAATCACTAGGACTTGACTCTTTATAGCTTCTCAACTATATAAGTCTACTAGACAGAAAAATTGAAAACAGTGTATCTTTTACAGTTTTCCTTGCCCTTCGGTTCTCTAGTGATTTTACTTGGGGAATGAGGATACAGCAATTTGTAAAATAATGTTTGGTTAAAAGCCACGATGTTCCACACATCTTAAACTGGTAAGAGCTCCGTCGCCTCATTTGCAGCAAGTGAATAACAATTATGACATATGCATTTGAATTATATTATTAGTTCTGATTTCAAGCCAACACATTTTAAGCTAAATATTTCTAAATAAATTATAAGATCTTAAGTTTATCAAAAAATATTTTTGAGCATTCTACTATTAAATCTAAATTTTTTTGGTGTCAAGATTAATTGTAAATTTAACTTTAGAATTCAGAAATTTGTAAAAATATTTTCCCTATACCTTGAATAAGTTGCTCTTGCGAAATCTAATTTTATTTCATTTTCTGCAATTCTCTACTTTATCTTCTGTTGCTTTTAATACTGCACTTTGCTTACATAGTTTTACTTAATTTTGAAATGTAAATTATAATAGTAGACAATTATTCTATGCAACAAGAAGTAAATATCAGCTCCAATATACATTTTTATGTAAGGAACAACATAGATTAATTCTCCTGATTTTTGGAATAAAATTTTTTTTCCACGTCTTGTTTACAAATGATTATATATCACTACATTTTTTTCGTAATGCCTTAAGCAGCTTAACGGCATTTGAGATAAGGATTTATAATTTCTTTTAACTTTTTACAAGTGAAACATATTCCATTTTCAATATCATTCTCTGAAGCAAGCAGTTAATACTAATTCTATCTTACACTCTTTTAATGAAGCTTCAATTCTTCTGAATTTTGTATTTGCATTTTATCTGTAGTGTGTTTTCTTTGTTTTTTTGATAATTATAATTACAAAATAAATATTGTTTAACATTTTCTTTAATAACTCAAGCAATTTTTTCGATTAAGTTCTATAATTCCTTTTACAGTTTACAAGTGTAACACACACTGCATTTTCAATGCTTTCGTAAAATGATATTTTCAATCAAAACATGTCCGCAATAATAAAGAAAATGAAGATTCCATAAATGTAACCGTACTCCCATACATATCTTTCTTAGTATATGAATAAATTTATGGCGAAAGTGAAATTTTAGACTAATTATGTACTTTATTCTTTCATTTGTTACGTCGCCATGCAGTCTTAATGGAGTCATATGATCTAGATTACCTCATTAGCAATTATGATGAATGACACAGCAGAAATCTGGGATCATTAAATCAAGCGTCGAACAGAAATATTGTCAAATGGTTGTGACTCTATAGCATTTCTTGTACATTTCAAAGACTTAAAGAGGCTCTTTGTAAATTATTAAATTTAAAAAGTTTCGAGCCAAATGTATTTCTAAATAAAATAATTATTTTTCTTTTCCATTTCCAGCAATCAGCAATTTACCCTTTTGACTTCATACAAACAAAATTTATTATTTAAAATAATTATTTTATCGCTAATTTCTTTTTTTGTTACTACTTTCAGTAAACAGAACTTAAATTCATGAAACTGTTGTCAATGAATTTACATTTATCAACAATATTTTTGTATTGAATCGGATTTTTTACCCTATTATTTTTACCAACTATTTTTTGGCAGAATATGTGTTTTAACACTATCATTGAACAATTATTTTTTTAATAGTATTTTTTGTCCTTCCATAATGTAGTTCTCATTTCACAATTTTTCGTTAGCTGTTTTACTTTATTTTTTTCTACCAGTCACAGCATAAGAATATTTCATTCGTATCTTCTTACTAATAGTATTTTTTATGTCCTTAATAGTATTTATTTCACATAAATTCCACTTCTCAATTTTCTTATTGTTATTTTTCATTAGATCTGACAGACAGAGCTCAAATTTATGAATTACTTTTTTTCTATTAACAGTGCATTTTTTATAGAAACAAATTTTGTTTCAGATTTTTTCATAATATTATTTCCAGCGAACAAAACATACTTTATATTGAACTATTACTTTTTTTATCTATAGTATATTTTTTTATAAAAACATATTTTTTTATTAATTATTTTATTCTCAAAAACTAGAATATAAATTATTAAACTATCATCTATAGCAGGGGTGGCCAAACTTTTAGGATCCGTGATCTACTCCACATTGAAAAAATCGAAGGCGGTCTACCAATGGCAGAGCTAAATTAACGTAACGTATATGTTTATATATTTATTTTCAGTAACAAGAAAAAATGGTAAATTATCTAATTTTTTCTAAAAAAAACTTAATATTAATATTTACAAAATAAAAATTTATTGACGAAAATAATCAAAGTATTCATATATCAAAAATTGACCTTCCTATTCACTTCGTCTAGGTGAAATTTGGACTGTGTATATCTGCGACAAATTTATCATATTGTGGCTGGTACAAGCTTATTGCAATGCGTAAACACGAAATTAAATGTTCATCTGTTAAACGCGACCGATGTTTAGTTTTTATGGCTTTCATGGTTGAAAAAGCAGATCCCATTTTGTTAAGTTGTTTCTATTTAATTCATTGTAAAACGACAAATTCATTGTATTATTTGCACAGTTTATTTTAGGTTTTAAAACTAAATTTTTATATTTTAAATTATTTTAAATAATTCATTAATTCTATGTCATAAGTTATAAATTAAATTGTTAATATCAGAGGTTATTATCGGGATGGTCGGGCGGACTGCCTAAAATGTCCTCGCGGTATACCAGTCGATCACGGTCGACGTCTTGGCCACCCCTGATATTCAACAACACCAGCAAAAACAGTAAAATAAACTAGAAATCTTATATTTCCTAATTTTCTTTTATTAATTATTTTCTTTTATGATTTTGCTACAACTGAAACATAAATTCTTTGAAATGTTATCTTCCTACCAATATTTTTATTACATATTGTAATTATTTTCCAGTCGGCATTTTTCCTAGAATTTTCACAGTGTCTCCCTGACGAATGATATAATATACCTCCAAATACTTCATCACTTGTAAAAATAAATTCTTAGGCTAAACCAAGCTGTGTTACATGATAATGGTGGTTATACACCATAATAATAAAGGATTCTTTAATAATCTAAGGTGTTTCCATTATTTCGATAACCACTTTTATATTTTTTAATACATTGGATAAATATTTTCCAATGTTTCTTATTTATTAGTTTTAGCTAAGAACATCAATAAATGGTGGCAAAGTTTCAAAATGATTTCGCATGGACATCTAAGGGCTTAAAGTAGCTATTTAATACGATAAATCTTGTTTTTTGAGGTTTCTGTAATTGGATCTAATATAACTAGACACCATATTTTTATAAGATTGATAAATATTCTGATAAGCTACATAAATACATCACACAAGGAAATTTAATTAGTATAATTAATTATTTATAATTTAGGAAATTTAATTAGTATAATTAATTATTTATAAATTAGGAAATTTAATTAGTTATTATTTAATTAGCTACATAAATACATCACACAGTAATATATTACACAAGGAAATTTTATTAGCGATAGAGTATGCTCTGTCTCAGGTTTTTCTAATTTAAACTTCATTTAAGATAATTTAAAGTAGTCTGATGTGGGATATTCTAACGAATGCGTACTTCAGATAAACTTCTTCATACTTTGTATATCTGTTTGTTATTTAACTTAAAATTTCAAAATGAAAAATCGAATATAAAAATTAAAAATTATTTGTGTTCATTTGATTTATCAATTTAATTTTTCACTGGCTATTTAAAATAAATGCGAGAAACTTTGACTGATAAATTCTATATAACTTACAATTGTACTACAGAAACATATTAACATATAGTCTTACTATGGTTTTCATTATCGTAGTTATTAAATTGCTTTTTTTAAAAAAATATTTGTATTTTTATATATGAAGCTGTTAATGTTTTATAAAGAACATAATATTTGTACAGAAATATATATTTTTCATAACACCCAACAATGATAAGATTTTTAAAAATTTACGTTTGTGTGTGTCTAGTATAATTGTTAAGGGAAAAATAAACTTTATTTTAATTTTGAAATTTAGAGTTGAATTTGCAACAAAACACTTTCTTGTACTCATTAAAAGTTCGAGCCGCAAGAATTCACATTTTGAATGGAAATTTGTAGAATTAGTATTAAAATTTTAGAGAAAGAAAAATTAGTACTTACGTATTGACCATTTCTGCAAAAAAGAATATGTCGCCAAAAGTTGCGACTTAATGCCAAAAATCTCTGACTCTTTATGTAATCTCGATGAGAGAGAAAACATAGGATTCCAAGTCCTAAATTATAATAATTTTTTTCAAATTTGTGAGAAAAAATGATTATACAAGAAGTTTTTCCAATAAAAAAACAGTTGATTTTCTTTTTTAATTCATATTTTAGTTATTACATTGACTCAATTACAAGAAACGAATAATAAATTTAAAACTTGCTTGAACAAAAACTAAGAAATATAAAAGCGTGAGCTAACAAAGCTGTACATCTTTTTTATACAATCATTAAATTATAACATCTGGCGCTAAATCATAATATTTGGCGATATATTTTTTTCTCGGAAACGTTCGACGGGATAATACGTAAGTACCGAAAAATTAAAATGAGATAACACGTCAAAAAATAAAGTAATTTCAAACAAGTATTAAAATCATTAATTAATCATTTAACAAAGGTGTAGAATCATTGAACGAAGTCACAAAAGTAAAGATATTTAATTTTGAGAAGAATGCATCATTGTAGCTATTGAAAAACTTTTTCTGTTAACAACTTTCCTATTTCGCCCATGCTAAGATTTATATTTCTTCTAAGCACTTAACGCTGGGCTTAATGGTTGGCGCGTAATAGGACCTCAATGCCAGCAACACAATCCGTGGATGTTCTTTAAACAGGAAGTTCCTGATGGAGGAAACATTTTTTTATATTGAGTTTACGGTCCTTGCCTATTAAAGAAGAAATATAATGTTTGACATTGTCGATACTATGTCATGACTCACAGAAATATATTTTTTCTATTTATGAACGGCAAAATTAATTTTCTTTCCTCATTCGTCTTATGAAATTATATAAAAATTAAAAGAAAACCAATATTTTTGATTAAGATACTTAAAAAAATAATGTTTTACTGTTTACTTTGTTTATAAATTAATAAAATTTAAAATAAAAAGCGTAGATATTTGAAATTAAATTTGTTGACTTTACTTTAAAAAATAACGACAAATATTTTTTTTGGTTAATAACTTTCCCAACATTGGAAAAACATTGCATTGATTGAAAAAATATGACCATATTTTAAAATAATTTAATTAAATTAATTTAGAATAAATTCCACGTAGAATTAAATAAAATAATTATTAAAAATGTAAGCATTTTCAATTTATAACTTTTTTGAACTATTAGATACTTATAAGAGGTTCGAATCATTTTATGATACTTAATAATAATACGTAGAGTGATGAAGATACAATATAAACTTATGGTATTTATGGGCAAAATTATTTTCTTTTACAGTAGGAATGTTTCTATAGATGACTCTCTTTTTTCCGTTCAATATTTTTTACTTTATATACATCGTCTACGTGTGTTATAAATTGCACTCATATTTTTCTCTCTTGTATTTGACAACAATTAGTAAGCTGTATTATGGTTACTTTTGATGTGTTTGTCGTTTCATTAGATGTGATGCTTCATTAGCTAAGATATGGGAGAAAATTACTACGTCGTAAAAGTAGCTACAGACTTAATGAAAGTTTATCGAAATGAAATTAAAAATTCAAAACATAGAGAAATTTCAAAACAGTGAATATCAAAGAAACTCCTACGAGAAACAATATTTGGAAGGAAGTAAAATGTTTCTAAAATTTGGAATTGTAAATAAGAAGACTTGTGGATGTCCAAGCTCAAGTGATATGTTGAGCATATCATAGAACCCGTTTTGCACAATTTTATAAGAGAATACAAAAGAATAAGATATGCCAAACATTTTCATATGTGCACAAGGTTCTAAGTAAAGAAAATATTAAGATTATATATCTATAAAGCTAAAAGTTTTCCCGTAATGGAAAAGGACTTAGCAAAAAAGATATACTAAAGAGAATAGATTATGATGCTGAATTTCTTAAGGGAATAGTAAGTTGTTCTAATTTGTTCTTTCGATATTTTTTCAAGACTTTCCGTTACTGACGTATTATTCTGTTTACAATTTCCGCGAAAAAATGTGATTTAGCGCCAAAAGTTCCAATTTTGTAACCGCATAGCCTGGAATAGCTCCTAAGTTCATGTTTAATAGTTTTAAATTTCTGTATACACAAATTTTAAATGTATGATTGTATTTTCTGTAATTGTACTGATACAAAAAATTTTTATTTTAAATCTAAACATTTAAATTCGAAATATACGTGAGCAAACTTTGCCACATATGTATAAATTTCGTCCTTGAAGATTTTTCTATTCATTACAATCTTGTCCAATTTAAAAATTCGATCTAATCTCCAAATGAATATGAGCTGTTTTTATTTTATATAATCGATTTTGTTAAAAATTCTGGTCAAACTTGATGTAAATGTTTTTCTGCAATACTAAAAATTACATCAATATTTTTGCTCTCAAATGGCAAAATAATATGAGCTATCTTTCAAAATTTTATGCGACAGCAACTCTACCTTTAAAATATTATCAAAAATGAAATGATGAAGCATACTTTGATATACACTGTTCAGAAAAAACACTATAATTCAATTAAACTATTTATTATGAGTAATTTCGAGATAATTCAAATTCTATTTACACTTGCTGTTATATCCCAAAAATCTAGCTCTTGCTAGATTCTTGCTACCATGGAACAACTCTAAATACCGTCATTTAGACAGTTTATTCAACTTCGTGTTATCATGGCTACAATAGTTCATCAATAAGAGGTTAAATTGAATATGAAACTATTTGGAACGGAACGAAATTATTTTTGGGTTTACATCGGACTTGGCAATAATCATGGCTTCACTATTTTGTAATGAAGAACAATAATCACTATTTATCACCAAACTATGGCAAAAAATATAGCCCTTTACGCCATTTTGATGAAGGGATCTTTAAAATTTAATAAAGACCAAATACAGAATCTATTTTGTAGAGAAAACTATGTAAATGATTGTATAACTTTCAACAGTAAAGGCTGAAAACATTAACCTGTATAAATAATTAATTACAAATATTTGAGGTTAATTAAGATATACTCAGTCATATTTAAAAATCATATAAAAAACGGAATGGATTTGAAACCATATTAACCTTAAAGGTTTTAACTAAAAGGAAGATTTTTACCCGTATTTTTTGACGAGTTTTTAGATAAATAGTGGCAATTTCGTCAACAATTCGTGGTTTCATATTCCACAGAGGACTTAAATATTGGTAGAAAATATTTACGTAGGGTTTTTAAGACAATAATTTTCATTAATTTATATATTCTCTGCTAATTTCTACCAACTTAGTTTTAATAAATTAACACCTTGAGAAAATTTGTCATTAATAGCTTTCAGCGATTTCATAGGTTTAATTTAAAAATCTTTATTTTATGTGAACATTCAATGTTTATTACATGTAATAAATTTTACTCTTTATATCACTCACAATAAACTATTTAATAAAAAATCAATTTTAAAGATCAGATTTTAACTTGTTTCTTCTCTTTTTAATAGTGAATATATATCAAGATTTGTTATAATAATTATTACCAAGAATATATCCTTTTGCTTAAGAAGCTTGTAAATTTTCTCAAATGTTCATTGAACTTTAATTTTATCTATTTGGAAAAGATTATGAAGGAAAAAGATAAATCAAGCTTATCCCCTTTATTCTAGATGATAGCTTTCATTGTATACCCACTTTCAATCATCTTTGTTGGATGTCGTTCTTTATCTTTATAACATAGAAGCATTGAACTTTTACATGTTATTACAGTTTCCTTTTCATGTATTTAAGAGAGAAAATGTTCTTACCTCCAAATCATTTTCAACCAAATTTTTATTAAAGTAAAAAAATTCAATTTTATATTTTAACTATTTAATCATCGATTAAATTCTTTTGTTAAATTTAACTTATTTAATTTAATATTAAATTTATGAATACACTCTAATACAATGATTCGTAATTTTTTTTGTGTCGTGGCACACTTTTAACGATTATAAAATTTGGTGGCACACAAAGAAAAAGATGAGTTTAGAGGTTGTTTACTTATTATTATGCACTGTGTAAAATATGATAATAATTTTGACTATAAAAATAAAATATAATATGTATTACAAAAACAATAGTACATTTATTAACGGCCGTATTCACCAACCAGAGTTAAACGAGGTTTCAGGGTAAAGGGCGAGTTAAGTCATGAAACGTTATTCACCAATTACAAGATCAATTACAAGGTACAATAATAAGAATACTTTTAATGTGAAATTTGAGCTTGATGTTTTTTGATAATTTTATTTATGTGGTTGTAAAAATGACAATGCTACTCTCATACCGCTCTACATTTAACATCGATCTTTTTTTCGCTTTTATATATGTTGGTTAATACTGAAAATCAGAATTCACACAAATAAGATGTAGAAAATTATAAATGTAGATATACTGGGAACATTTGAAATTTCTTCTTTTGCGGCAACCATTTCACTTTATGAAAGATCACAGTTATCGAAGATAAAAATACAGTTTTTAATAGTAAAAATATGTGGTTATTAACTGTAAAAATAAATTTTCTTTTAAAATGAACTTCTCTTGATTTAAACAAATTCTACTCGTATTAAAAAACACTATTACTACTTTTATTGTATACATTTCTAAAATTTGGCGGCACACTTTTAGAATTATGTGCCACACTTAAGTGCCGTGGCACAATGTGAGAATCACTGCTCTAATATAACCATTCGTTAAAGTCAATTGCTGAATACTTAAATTTCAGTGAATTCTTTAGATATTTTATTAAGTGGCATCATTCTTTAGAAAAATCGTATTCAATATGAAATAATTAACAGAAGATCCAACCACGGTGAGTTTTACACCGATTCTAAATGTGTATACTTTAAGCAAACCACATTTTAATAAAATACTCTTTCCAAATAGTGTGAACATCATATTATTTTGCACCAATGTGTAAAAAAAGTGTCTAATATAAGTCATTAGTTCTTGAAAATATATCTTTGTTTTTTAATAAAAGGGCGTATCGGCTTAAGCGCCACTTTAAATTAACGTGTGCGGAAGGTATCGCTATGAACACACAGTCACAAAATACGGACTTCAATCTCATATGATATCTCAGTTAAAAATAAAAATGAAAACAATAATCAAAAACAAGAATGGAGGAAAAAAATTGAAAATATACATACGCTGGCAAATGTATATATGTTGATTCACTGAAAGAGGTTAAAAAATACATACATGATGCTGATACAAAATTTAAAAAAGATCCGTAAGATACTTTAAACTGAATGTAAAAAGAAACTTTTATTTTCTTTAATAAAAATGCTTGCAACGAACAGTAGATCCTATATAACCTTCAAAATATGTTTCCTCACTCAGAGTTGAAATGACATAGCAAATTCTAAACTAATTTAGAATCTAAGTAATCCGAGTCTGCAAGGTCATCACATAGAACTTCTAACAATGTAATCACTCCTTCATCATTTCAGCATCTTTGACATTTTCTACTCATGACGATATTTTCATAAATATATCACTCTGTATTGCAAATCATGGCCGAATATAATTTTTTTATGTGCACTAAGAAGTTTCTACATGATACTAATTACTCTATATTTTACCGGTAAAACTTAGCTCTTACTTAAATATTTTAGTAAAAGTCCAAGTATTCTCTAATGTTATCTCATATCGGACTTTTACTAAGAATTTTAGATGAAAGCTGGTAGTTACTAAGATCTTCCGATAGTAACTCGAAATAAGAGATTATTTATGATGAAGATTTTCGTTCGTACATACATTGTATACAATATGTCCCAAAAAGGTTAAAACATATTTTAATTGGTAACATAAATTAATTTTTTTTTATTTCTAATGGCGGGCACCCTTGAGCAATTAAGTAACATTAGCCCATTTGCCTCAACAATGCTGGAAACTGTTACTCATTTTATCGTTACCCGGTGGGCACCAGTGAACCAAGTCACGGAGCTACGAGTAGCATCGCCCACGCCACACCACCACAAACCCGTTTATAGGGGGGGGCACATTCATCCATCATCTGAGGAAAGGACAAGAAACACATAAGAAGATAAAGTACATCCATGCCCGAGCCAGGATTCGAACCCAGGTCCTTCCTATCCGTAGTCAGTTACGCTAACCACTAGACACGTTAGGTGGCGTAATATAAATTATAAAATTGATCAAAAATAGGTATGAGTTACGATAATATCGATGGACTTATCTTACAGTTATTTTTTTAAGAATTACAAAATGGAAAAATGCCATTTCAAAAATGAAATCCCAACCAAAAAACTTAATTAAAGTGCACTTCTGTTGTTGAATTTACAGAAGATATTTACATACATTTTTTAAAAATAGTTTTGGCACTAATTAAATAATTACATTGGTTGCTCAGAAAAGAAAACAAAATTATGGAAATTTAATTTTAAAAATAATGTATTTCTTTAGTGCAATTTATTACCTGTTATAACAAAGATGCTATGGCATTTTAAATTACAAAGTAGATCAACAAGTTTTCACAAACAAATATTCGTAGTCCACTTATTTGAACCATTGCATTTTCTGAATCCTTATACCCCAGCTAAGGAAATCCTTTTTTTTATCGCTTCACTAAAACATATTTCTTTTGCATTAGATTCGATATTTAAGAAATTGTCTTTACAAAAGGTTAACTGGCTTCTAGTGTACAACAATTTGATCAGTACCATTCTTTTATTTTGAAGACAACAATTGGAAGTCTACCCCTGTTTGAAAGTAAATTTGTTCTCATACTACTTTCTGTCTTCCATCTGTGTCCATCAATCTCTCAGAAGCAAAACAGGGAATAAAATCACTGTCTATTTCCATAATAAATATGTATGATTTTTCATCTTTACGTGTTCGACGACGCATGTAATCCTCGAAGGCTGATTTCCAAAAGAAGCAGGTGGACGTGCTGGAACAGAAAAGCCAGCTAACCAAGCGCAAACAGAAGGTGCTCGTCATTCATGCGACTGCGCAAAAGCAAACAAAAGGCAGATGCTCATCCTTAATATAGATCTTATCTTCGATGCGGAATTCAGTGGCACGTAACGTCACAACAATGTGAAAGCATCCATTTCGATAGAATGCCTGTCGAGAGTACGCGGGCTACAATAAATATCAGTCGCTCTTTGTATTGAAATGAGTCTAATTTTCTTTTATTAGCTTATCACGAGGAGTTTAATCGAGAGAAAAAGTTACATCTAGAGTAAAAGAAATGTCCGATTTTTCATGAAAGTTGTCATTTTGTATTCTTATTTAAAATATTTATTCTATTTTTTAACAATTGCAATAAGCATAATCCTATTTTTTTCTCTTTTTAACAAACTATTTAGTTTAGATTATTTATTAATTCATTGGGATTATACAATATTTAGCAAGAAAAGCTCCTATATATTAGTTTGGGGAAAAAGCAATCCATTATTTTTTCGGTAGACGTCTGTAGTGATCGATATCTCGTGAGGTATCTATCAAACAATTTCAGATTTATGCTCGTTGGAAATTTGACACTAAAATATCCTCTGGTGGTTTTTTGTTTGATTCATTCAGTTACGAGTACAAAGTTTTAAAAATGGAAGACAACAAACAGAAAATTCGATACATTTTCGTTTTTCTCTTGTAACGGCGAAAAAGATAGCCGGATGTCTAAAATTGTGAAAGGTGTTTATCGTCCTATATAAGACTGTAACAACCAGTTACGTACAATTTTTGTTTTGTCGATTCCGTTCGAGTATTTTTGGTGTAATAGATGCACCTCGCATGTGGATACAGCATAGTCGAAAATGTCTATAAAATATCAAAAATGATCGAAGTTAATCGCATGTCAGCAGTCGTAACGCGCAAGACCTAAAAATCTACATGAAAGCTGTTTTAAACCTTTTTACAAAGTGAATCCAAAAGAAGTTACATAAAGTTCACGTAAAAATAATGGATTTCTTTTTCCCCAACCTAATATATGTAAGTACTCTTAGTTCGATTTATCATTGGTGGATACAATGATCATCTAGAAAGGCAATGAGTAATCTAGGCTACTCGTTAAGAAAAAGAACCCTTTCATGTCTATAAGATACATGGTTTGATACCTTTCTCACCTAAAATCCCTTCTGTTAAGAAGACATACAGACATTAAATATTATCTGAGAGATACTCTCTGCTATTCGAAATATACATCTCTGCTATGATATGTCGTAGAGGAAAAGGTACCAGCTCAGGGATGGATCTCGTTATTTGTCGTAAACCTCTAGTCACAATTAAGAGGGGTTAAACTGTTTTTAAAGATTTCGGTCGGAGAACTAGACATCCAAAAATGCCATTGTTTATTTATTTAACACCTTTTTAAGGATCTCTTTGCTTATCTTGTCTAGATTTGACAAGATAAACTAACTTGATTTATTCAAGATAATAGAATAAATATTCTAGAGTAATCATAAATGGAACTTAATAGGAAAAAATGTAAATATATTTGGTCATATTTTCCTATAAGGTAAACAAGAAAGTTCTTGGCATTTTCGCGTAGCCATTGAATGAAGAATGCAAATTAGCGTATTAGATGATGACGTGTTATGACGTGGTTAATACACCTGTCAGTCGAGAGAAGGAATATCAGTCTTTATAAAAGCTGGTCCACCGCGAACATTCATCAAATGGGTTTTTATCCTTGGAGAGCCCACACCCTTGGTGACAAACTGACAAAAAGCGCCAAGAAAGAACAAAATGGCGAAATAAGAATTCCAGAAATAGTTAGGTTTATCATAGTGTATTAAAATAGGATTACCAAGACTGGCGAAATTTATCACCTACCAAAATTATTTGCGCCAAGGGTGTGGGCTCTGCTAGGATCCAACCATCAATTCTAAATTGATCAGTAGCGAAAAGAAATGGACGTGTCGAAAAGCTCGCCTTCGGTGTTGTTTGCTTTAAGACTTCAAAGTGGGCTTATCAGCTGCTGGATCAA
Source organism: Latrodectus geometricus (assembly GCA_026290005.1). Classification (NCBI taxonomy): domain Eukaryota; kingdom Metazoa; phylum Arthropoda; class Arachnida; order Araneae; family Theridiidae; genus Latrodectus; species Latrodectus geometricus. The sequence continues at coordinate 43,606 of JAPDSC010142975.1, forward strand.
GTTGCCGAATATGTCAAGTATTTGAGGATAGTGTTGTGAATGATATCATTGCACTATCACCCTAGGGTACTGTCCTCAACAACGCAAGACCACCTATGCACACAATCAAGATCACGCTTTGTGTCTGATGAATTAGTCATCAATGATTCGGCAATTAGTCATCAATGATTCGGATTTAATAGATTCGGTAAAAATTTACTGTACGGTCGCTCTAGGCAACTTTTTCAAAAAATCGCCAAAAATCTAGCTAAACTTTGCCAGTCTGGTCAGGCGAGCTCTGAAACTAAACAGAATATTCCATTTTTCATTGGTCGGTTCATATTTTATCAGAATCCCCAATTTTTCAATGATTGGAATCCCCCATTTGTGATTGGTCAGAATTGGTTAGATTGCCAGAAAATGTTATCTATCACCAACTTTGGAAAATCGTGCCAAGAGCGACCGTACAGTAAATCTGAGCCATCGATTCTACCACATGTAGACATTTAAGAAAAATAAATTGAGAGGGATTACTTGCAATGTGGAAAGTTATAGACCAAAAGGTCTCTTCATTACAACTCTTATCTATCAAGAGTTGTACTCAATGAAAAAAAATCATAAATATCTGGTGTCCCCATTCATTACTAGCATATAGATATAAGATCACGATTGGGTGAAAGAGCAGAGTAGAGATGCCTTTATTCAGTATATAACGGTCACATGTGATATAGACATCTTGATTTCGCTCTCTAGACTTGCCGGTGGGTTTATCAAATGGTTCTCCTTCTACAGAAGTAGAATCGAGAAGCATTCATGAATACTACAGTTTAATGATTACAACATAACAGCGTTCAGGTTTCTATAGAATAAATTTCAGATGGTTTGAGCCTCATTTGCGAAAACATCTTCCTATTCACTTTATATAAACTTCATGGAAGTTCAATTGATATAAAGCAAATGAAAGTAGAACTTCATAAAATCTGATGGAATTAAAAAATTTAGAATTTTTTTCTTTAAAATAAGCAATATTTTTATAATTATTATTTATAACATTTAATTGTTAATTTTAATTAAACATTTTATTTAAATTTATTATATGTCTATTTTATTTTTAATTCTTTATTATACTGGATAATTTATGCATATAAATGTATAAAATTATTAATGATAAAAATATGAAAAATAAATTAATAAGATTGATAAATAATGTAATGGATTTGTACTTTTCAGGAAATAACAAGTGCTTAAAATCTGATTAATCAAAAATACGTAAAAATTTTTTAATTTTTTAATTATTATTTAAATTTTAATTGATTTTTATTAATTAATTTCATTTACATAGTTTACTTTTTATTCATACATAGTTTTATTTTTAATTATTTTATATATTGCACCATATTGAATATTTAAAAACAAATAAATAAAATATAAATATACAATTAAAAAAAATGACAAATTCAAGTGTTAGATCTGGAAATTCAAGACAAAGAAAAAAATTTAAAATATAATTATAATACGTAAGCATATAATTTGGATTTAATAGTTATTTGCACTTTTATCACACAGGGAGAAAATTTATAATAAATATTAAAATATATGGAATGTAAATATTATGATAAATCATAATTAAATTTTGTGGTCAATAACGGAATTATAAGACATGAATATCATGAAATATTTTTTAAATTTGAATAAATTTTTGATATTAACTAAAATTATATTTCCCGCGTTTATATTTCTATAAATTTAAAGGCATGAAATATAAGAATAAATTATTTATAAAAACTAATAACTAAAATTAGTTATATTTTATTAAAATATAAATGATGGAATAAAACATCCTTCATATTTTTTATTTATATTTTTATTTTTTTAATTATTTATTGTACTATGCTTATTGTATAATATGAAAAAAATTGAAATAATTACTTAAAAACTAAAAAAAAAAAAAATAATAAAATTCTTTTTGCTATAATTATCATTCCCAAGTATATAATGATATCAAAAATAAAAAAGTATTACATTTGATATCATTTTCAAGCGCACACTTTGGATACTTTTGAATTGTGACTAATTAGTCAACTTGCAACAAAAAAA
>JAPDSC010142975.1:45691-59103 GCA_026290005.1 Latrodectus geometricus
TTTGACTTTATCATTTTATCACATTAATTCCTGTATTTCTATGGATTTATTTTTCATTTTTTTTTTAAATTTGTTTTGTATTGATAAAATATTTATTTTCACATCATCATAAAAGTTTTGTATGTATTGAATGTATTGCGCAGTGTTTTCATTGCTATGTGAAAAATTAATTAGAAATATTATTTTCTAAAATGTGGTATATATGGAACAATATCTTAAATTTTCAAAATTTCAAGTTTTAATTAAATTTAAATGTATGTGAAGAATATTAAAATATGTACTCTTCGTGAACATTCTTGTAACTGAATCTTTAGCGTCCCATATCTGAATTTTTATTGCTTCCTAAGTTCGATTCCCATCTCCAATGTAGGCGTTGCATAATATGGAATTCTCTTTAAGTTGTCGTTCCTGTTCGCCTTAGTACTCATGAAGAAAATGACCAAGCAACAACAAACAAACCGAACTATGTTTCAGATTGACTTATTTATTGGTCAATGTATATTTTGTTAATAACTTGCGTTAAAAATTGGTGGTCTCTCCTGCTGTATTCTTCTACTTCTTTAATAAGTTGTTTAAAACGATAATCTATATAAATGTAAGTTGCCCAAAGGATTTTTAGATATTATGCTTTAAACTGCTAGTAGTAAATCCTTCTTTTCTAAACTAATATTTCAGATATTTTATATTATTTTTATTGCGGAGTTGCGGAATTAAAACATCGTAAAATATTTTTATTATGAAACATATTATTTAAAATAAATTTATGTAAGAAAAATTAAACCGTAGATAGAAATTATGCACTTCTCTCAGATCCCTAATGTAACAATATTAATAATTAAAGTTCATTGTTTTAATAAATTACTCATGAAGGAAGAATTTTCAAAATGAAACGGTCCCAAATCAGAAGGTTATAATAACTTATACTATGCATTAAAGAAAGTAAAATTTGGAGCGCAAACATTTCCTATCACAAAACTTTGATCTGTGAAAAATATAATGCAAGAATTTGCCGATAGGTAGCGTTGCATCATTAGTAAGACGTGATTTGCAGAGCGTTCATGCAAATGACGAGTCCAATAATAATGCAAATTGAATGTTTCGTAAATGGGTATTTTTAATTCATTAACGTATACAGCTGACTTCAAATAGCAAAATTCTATTAATAAATCTCTTTTTCCTGCTAGAATGAGGATAATTTTACTGCTGACACATGATCATTCTTGGAAGTGTAAATGTAGTTGTTGAGGCAAATAGTTATTGACCACAGATTTTGTTAGCTTGCCAGTTGTTCTTCGTGTTGTCACTTGACCATTTAGACGGCATAGTATATGCTTCTGCATATTCTACGCTATTTTGCTTAATATCCTTAGGTGTTAATCGGTGATGGTTAAGATGTAAAATGTTTGAATTGCAGATTCTTGCATTAATGGCAACTGATATGTGTGGTAAGTGGAACTTTTTGAAGTCATTTCTTTTTCTGAACGGACAAATGAAGGTTCCAATTTTTGTTGCTTTTGGTTAATAATACGTCCAAATATAATCCATTAAGTTACTTTACGCTTCAACAAAATTTTAATTGGAGTTGGAGATTTATTGTATTATTTGGGACTCATTTTGTGTTATTCAAATTATTCCAGCTAAGTTTAAAAAGCCTATTTTATACGAGAAAACAATATTAAAATTTGCTTACAAAGTTTGGAATCTCTAAATATGACAATGTCCCCACCTTCAGAAAACGATATATATCCTGAACAATGCATCTTTCCATATTAATCGTGGTTATTAACCGCTGTTTCCCAGCAATATTCACCAATTTTAAACCATTCGATAAAGAGTCTCCACTGATTCTGCTAATAGAGAACAATCAACAAGATCTGAAGGTTCGATGAATTAATGCAGGTCAACAGTGTTCTGTTATTAAATTCACAACCGTAAAAAAGAGACTTAGTACATAATTTACAGTACATCTGTAAATAGTAATTTTGCTGATCTACAATGTAAATCTTTGACTAGTTTTTTTGTACCATTTATTTTTGAAAAAATCATACGTTCAAAATCTGTAAAATCAATGATTAATTTTAATATATACAACAACCAATACCAAAGTCCAATTTGAAAAGTTTCGAGAAGAATATTTTGGTTTTAAAACCTTTGATTTTTAAGAAATATCTGTTTGAGCCTAATAATTTCCACGAAGGAACCTTCGTATTTTACTTTAAATGTTATAATTTGTATTTTTGAAATAGAACTATGCAATTCGATTACCTTGATATTAAACATATAAAATTTCATTGTTAAGATTATATTTTTAACTGTCGAAGTTCGCTGAGTTTTATCAGTAACAATGAATTTTCAATGAGATGGCCGCATTTAGAACACTAATTGAAATATTATTCATGGCTAGTGTTCCTTTTCTCCATTATTTAAATATGCAAATCTTCATCTTTGTCTAATGTTCCAGTACAAGAGTCGCCAAGATGAAAGCTTAATCAAGGTCAGTTTTGATGCTAACATTGACCCCGTTCCTAACGTAAAACATGTCACTCTGTTAAGAAATGAATACTTTAAAAATGAAAATGTAGCTTCATTAATGTTATGAATGACATAATGAGTAGACAGAAAAAGACGGTATTGTTACATCTATTTTAAGCTTCTTTTAAATCTGTTTAAATGACATTAATAAGATGATGGATTTCTATCTCACTACAAAGGAGATTTATTTGTCAGTTTCTTATATCTTAATAAAGTCTTTTGTTATTGTATAACTTCGAACTTTTCATTGTAAGCTTAATTTTCAAGAAGAATATAACATGCCTTAACATATAGCTCAAACAAGGAAAGAAATTCTAAAGGTTTAATCCCATTTTTAAGTTCAGATAAAGCAGATAAATAGTTAGCATTCTAGCTTACTCTGTAATAGTTCATGATATATCAAATGTGTGAATGTTTATAGTACTTTGATATCTATTTTAAATGGTAGGTCTGGTCGAAAGAGCCATTATGTGCAAAAAATGATCGTAGAAATGGAAATATACAAAATCAAATCTATTTTTAGGCATGGTAACATAAAATAGATAATGCTAATCTTTTTTTTAATTTAATAATGAGTGCCTGGCCTATCTAATTTGTAAGGGAAATGTGCTCTCGTAATTAGAATATCCAATGTTTCCCAACCGGTATGATGAAATGGGTTCCAAATTAGGTATAGATCTTGTCACTTGAACTCGGATTAAAAGAAAAAAAAAAGTAATTGGTTGATTTAAATTTCTTCGGTTGATGGTAAAAAACAAGAAACAGTTAGTTTGAAATAAATCATAGTTAGTTAATCTATTTCAACTGTATGGAACTTATATTTTTTTCTTTCAACGTAGCATTATAAAAGGGGAAACGTAGAAACTAACAAATTGAGCAAATGGAATTGTTGGAAAACTTGAGACCTGATAAGGTTGAAATGAAATATTATGAAAATATATTTATATTGTCAAAAATGATACTTTTAAGGTGTGTAACAGTCAGAACGTTTTTATTAAATAGTTAGATAATAAATAATTTATATATATATATATATATATATATATATATATATATATATATAATATACTATGCAAAATTAGAAACCTTAAAAAATAAAACTAAATATAATTAAATGAAAAAAATACATATAATTAGTTTATATTAAAAGTTCCCTTTTAAAAGGGCAATAGAAAAATTATTCGACCTAAAAATATCAAATATGATAGTAACGTACAAGAAATCTTAGAACTATGAAAATGTACTTCCCACGTCATTTAATTTGTTCAGTCATAAAATTCTTTGTCCCAAGATTCACAAGACCTCAGTCCATGCAGTTCCAGGGTATGAGACTATTTCGTGAGATTAAAATATGAGGCACTGTCATATCTACAATATTCCACCAAAGAGATATTGTTAAGAAACTCAAATTGTGATTTTACATCCATTTACAAAATGGACAAAGTGAGCGTTTTGTAAATGCATGTTAAATCACCACATAATATGGCCGCAATGACCAAGTTAGTTTGTTATTCCAGTTATCGAAAAGTAAGGAGTTTGAATCTCGACCCGACCGAAGATCTGTCGTGTTAGTTAATGGGGCAGGTTAAATGACATAATTGCAATGTCCTCCATGCGAAATGATACTTTTCGGGGTGGGACTACGAATCAGAAGGTCTTTTGTTTGGTTCCTGCTTCTAAATTACGTAGACCTAATTACCTTTGGGACAACGATGGCCCATCCCCTGTTGCTCCATTATACAAGTTGTCATTACTTCCGTCCTTTGTATTGCTGAAAAGTGGAAATCCTAGTAGTAATCGGGCATTAGAAATAACAAAATAACCACATATTCCAAAATTTTGTGCTTCATAGTCAAGCAGTTCCTGTTTTGGTGTTGTAGGTTTGAAATAATCAAACATGTAGTTTATAAGAATTCGTGCATGCTTTTTACTTGTAATACTCACCCTTCTGGTTAGGATCCATTAAGTTTTGGTTAATTATTGGAAGAATCATACTCCCTTATTTCTATAGCACAGTGAACTGTACTAACTTTATTTTTGATCGAGTGGGATTGGCACTTATTCCAAAAATTTTCAGTAATGTTCAAATAGATGCTATGATTCGACTAAGCAAGTATTTCCTGTCATTATGAAATTAGAACGCAATGGAGCGTGCTGTATGAAAAGAAGCATTATCGTATTGATCCAGAAAAGTACCTTTTTTAAAAAGATTGACATATAATTTTGGAAGTGTGTTGCCTAAAATTCTTACGAGTAGACTCAAAGTCATCGACCTATCAATTTGAACAAAGAAATTTACTCAGATAAATTTTTCTCTTGAAATCGCCCACAATAAAACTATTTTCTAAAATAATTAATTTTAGATATCAAATTATTTTTATTTCTAATGGCGGGCACCCTTGAGCAAGTAAATACATTAGCCCATTTGCCGCAACAAGGCCGGAAACTGCTACGCATTTTATCGTCACCCGGTGGGCACCTGTGACCCAAGTCACGGAGGTACGAGTAGCATCGCCCATGCCACACCACCACAAACCCGTTTATAGAGCGGGCCACATTCATCCATCATCTGAGGAAAGGACAAGAAACACAGAGAGAGGGAGAAAAAAACAGAAAGTACATCCATTCTCAGATGAACATTTAATTTCGTGTTTATGCATTGAAATAAGCTCGTACCAGCCACAATATGATAAACTTGTCGCAGATATACAGTGCCAAATTTCAACCAAATGAAGTGAAAAGGATGGTCACTTTTTTGATGTATGAATACTTTGATTATTTTCGTCAGTAAATTTTTATTTTGTAAATATGAATCTTAAGTATTTTCTTAGAAAAATTACATAATTTATCATTTTTTCTTGTTATCAAAATAAATATGTACGCTAATTTAGCTCTGCCTTTGGTAGACCCCCTTCGATTTTTTAAATGTGGAGTAGACCCCAGATCCCAAAATTTTGGCTACCCCTGATCTAGAGCTATATAATTTATCATTAATATAGAAAAGTAACATTAACAATAGCAGTTATTCATTGAATCCGGTTACTACTGGCTTTATTTTTTACCAATTTACAAGTGCTTTTAATCCTTTTTGGAAATTCACTATTTTTTTAAGGTTCGTAAACTCCTCATAGGTAAAAACATCAATTACTAAAAATTTAACTTTCAAGCAATTTAAAATCGTGGTATTTCTTGCGGAAATAACTGTTTAATTTTCAAAAGTTTACTTCAACAATACTTTAAATATTTAAATTATTCCACTTAAAGCTTTCTTTGTTATTGTATTTTGTGTAATACACTTTTGTGAGTATATTCAAATTTTAACTGTTGAAAGATTATGCTTTGTTTAGCAAAATCTGCATGTCGTTGATTTGAATTTTAACTGCAAAAATTTTTCCATATTCTTTTATTGTTAAAGAAGAATAAGATTAAAGATGAGTTGCGCATGTGCATTTATTTAGATTAATTTTTACGATTAATTTCTTTTTCTCTGATTTTATGAAAAACAGAATTGCTTTCTCTTATTTAAAATGCTTTTGATGTGTGTGTGTGCACACAAAAACTTGAAATAATTTTATTCATAAATAAAATTTCAATCTTAAAAGAATTTCCTGCGCATTATTTATTTAGATTTCGAAGATAAAATTGTTACTTTCAAATTCTATCTTTTCGTCATTTTATTAAAATTCGTCGCACACAAAACTATTGTCCTCTGATTGCAACCGTGACGAATTAACTACACTTTCAGTTTTGAAAAGAGTGTTTCACAAAATCCGATATCCAATTTTTTCATTGAGCTGGAACGTAATAAATATTTCATATTTTCACAAAAATTAAAATAAAATGGCGTGTGGTTTTGTTTAACAGTTTAATAGTTTAAGGTAATTTGTTGCTTATATAAGTCTAGGTTTGTAACGGTTCTAGATAAACACAATTCCAGATAGTTCTAAAACTTTTTTATTACAACATCCACAAGAACAATAATATAAGTAAAAAAAAAAAAAATAAATAAATAAATAAAAACAATTCTTAAAATTTAGAGTTACTTTCAAATACAGAGAATAAAATAAAATTAATTTTCGATTCATGGACTTCACTTTTAGAGCTCCTATTCAGCTAAGATAGTATTAGATTCGTCTGAGATTTACTATACGGTCACCCTTAGCACGATTTTTCCATATTTGGTGATAAATAACATTTTTTAGCAACCCAACCAATTCCGACCAATCTCAAATGAAAGATTCCGACCAATCAGGCAATATTTTTAAAAATTCTATTTATTTTTAGACCTCGCTTCTGCAATATGGCGAGATTTTTTCCTCATGAAGTTTAGAACAAGTGTTATTAAAATGAAAAAAAAATATATCTTTTTCATTATTTTCCTCATATTTAGAGTGCAAACTACCTACAAATTTATTGCAACCCTTATTCCATCAACTGTCCTGATGATGTGTTACTTCATAATCAAAAAGGAAGTTCATTTCGATTGCTTTCATTTAAATTTCACCTAACTTTGCAAAACATTTCCGCGAAATACACAGCAAAAAAAAGCATAGTAATTAACATGGTTGTGCGAATGTAAAGGAGCTTCTTCAAAAACACAACACACCCGCGTAAGATATATTTATGCGGTCGACGATAAACATTCAGAACTCAGGAAACTTAAGCCAAAATTTCGCTTTCTAGTTCCACGTGAAAAATTCATTTTAGAAGAATTCACCCATTTATACAACCTCCAATAAGGTACTTAAAATTCATCATGGACAGCTGCCTATTAAGTAATTCAAAGTATTTGATTAATTGAACTCCATAAAGGACTTTAACGAAATACTTTTCTAGCATTAATTATTTATAAGAGAACAATTATTTCGTTTTTCAGTTAAACCCTTTTTGGTATTTAAAAATATCTCTAAAATACTAGTTTTTGCAATTTTTTAGGATTTAATATTTTTAGGGAAATATTCTGTAACAGAAAATTATGCTAATTACAAATAGAAAACATTCAAAATATATTTTTAGTTATGTTTCGAGCAATATATACAGTTATTCATTGGTTCAATATAATTATTCAATTGCTTATTTAAATAAATAAGAATTTTTATATTATAAGTATTGTTTATCAGATTTTCATTTGAATCCTATATAACTCATAAATTAAATATGTATAAATTTCTACAGTCGGAGAAAGCTACATACATTCATTTAATTATTTATATTTATTTTCGTCATTTAGAACGAAAATAAAAAAAATTTAAATTGTCCTTGCCGATTTAAACTAATCATAAAGTGAATGTTTTGCCTTGTCTTTTTCAATTTGCTTTTTCGTCTGTTCTATCGTCAAGCTGTTAATGGATCCAGTCAATAAAAGATAGATTCTCAAACCGAAGGTTTGGTGTTTACATATGAAATAGATTTATTAACAAAATGAACTTTAACAATATTTTTAATTTCGATTCTAGAAGAGTTCGAGCAACAAAGACGCAGTCGATATCATGTTTTTTCGCGTTCTTTGAACAATCAATGTTTTACGCAGAAAATGTTCTTCTAAGTCTTTTTGAAATCAAATCGAACGAGTCATCAGGCGAAAATGAAGCAATGTTCTTGAAGCTATTCTGCTATGATTAAACGACTTGTATCAACATGCACATTTCTGGAATTCATTGGAAATCACTTGAAACCATGGTTATCTCTGTCTCGTAGAAATCAATGCTTTCTAAAACTAGAAGAGCCAGGCAAGAAAATTGGAATCGGTGAAAGACACAGATAGAAAAAGATAGAAATTTCAGGAAATTTTTTGGAAGCAATATCGCTAAAGATTTTAAAATTTGAGTTCTAAATATTAATTAAAAGAGTGAACTTTCCTGATTTTGAAAACAGTGAAAAACATTAATAACTATAATTTCAAAATTATAAAGTTTCCAAAGGAATTTTTCTAAAAACTACAAATGTCTAAATGATAAAATTGATTTTCGTAATTGAATTCCATTTACTAACGAGTTAAAAAAAATAACTATTCCGCTCTGGAAAATGAATATTTATTTTACAATTTAAAAAATCTAACCATTTTAAAATAGAATAGAATGTATTATCTTTTATTTAGTTTATATTTTAGAATACAGTTCTGATTCTCAAGTATTTTTTGAATAAAAAATTTATTTATGAAGTATGTTTTAAAGAACTCTTTTTCTGAAAGCCAAACTGTTTTGTCATCGATAACGTGCATTCGAAAAAAGGAGCAAGTTTGATTTTTTCCGAAGATGATTTATCGAGATAAGATTTTAAAGTAGAATTGTCTAAAAAAGGACACGTCTATTGTTCTTTTATACACACGTCTATTGTTCGTGTATGTTGCATTTGCCTATAATGACATTATTAACAGGATATTTTTTTAGTTTGGTTCATTGAACCACGTGTTTTTTCTGACAAAAGACAATATGAATATTTTCCTTTTTATTGACATAATTAGTTCTACAATAGAGGATTATGTGACAGTGATCGTTTTTCTATTGTTCGAAGCGAAGTTTTATAATGATTTTAGATCTTTGTTTGATGATACGCTGGGCGGATTCAATTTGTTCAGAGAGGTGAAATCAATAGAAAGTACGAGTGCGAAAAGAGGAAAAGTTCTCAACATTATTTCAATTTTATGAACCAGAATTGTGAACAATAGAAATTTTTATAATAATTAATTCAAAAAAGGGATATTTATCATTCTGATATTGATGAATGCTTTATATCACTACAAACAAAAATTTTGTAATAAATGTCCTTTCTTAACTTAAACATCAATTCAAAATTATGAGTACAATACGATATAATTAAAAGAAGTTCAAAGATATGAGTTCATTATCATGACATATTACAAAATGTATCTGATGAGTACTTTTTCTTTTAATTTATTAGCTAATTAGTTAATTAACAATGCGAAAGTGGATTACTTTCAAATAATCGGGATCGTTTCTCTCATTATTCGAATCATAATTAAATATGATTATATATATATATATATATATATATATATATATATATATATATCATAAATCTGATTTGTTCTAATATTGCATTATTAATTATTGTAACATTTAATACAATAAGGTATTTGCTTGTGATTCTGAAGTTGATAAATTTCTACAATTATTATAAAATGGCGCAGTTAATTTTTACAAATAATTAGAGGAAATTTTGATACCAAATGTCATTTAAAAAATTAAGATTACTTACTCAACACTGCTAACTAAACCTGTAGCAATATATTAATCATACAAGAGTTACCCAAAAGTTATAACCAGGTTTCTTGAGACATACTTATGTTTTTAATATTATATTTCTAGGAGAGTTCGAAGACATCGCGATCATCATTACATTTTATGGGGATATGTTTCGAAGATCAAATGAGAATCTTTTATTTGAATTAATAAAAAAATTGCATTCGTACTCCTATCTATCTTTTCTGAAGGAAAACACATCAATTTTTTATAGATTAAACTAGCCAAAAATCACATGAAGTTAGATCAGGAGAATTGTGTTGCTCTTCCATCACCTTTTTAATGTGTTTTCGTTCAAGAAACTGAATGGTGAATTTTGTTGAATATAAGGGCACATTGTCATAGTTAAACATGAGTTCTTTAACATTCAGCTCTAAAAGAATTTCCGAAAGTATCTATGATTATTTACCAATATGTATGATGATTTTTTGTCCTTCAAAGTGAATGGCTTTGATTCTCTACTGATTCTGTAGAAACTAGCAAGCATTACTTTTTTCACGATGACTTTTCACCGTTGAGATCATCTATAAAGAGAAAGATGCTACTTTCTTGATATTTCGGAACATTAAAAATAATGTATACGTTTTACCCGCAATTATAGTTTTAGAAATAATGAAATGGCTACTTTCTTTATGTGATTTAAAAATTTCTGAATCTGATGCTCTCCTATTTTCGGTATTTAGGTAAATTACTGAGAATGTAGCTCAAATTGTTTTTCAAAAGCAATTTAAATTTTATGCATAGCGGATATCCAAATTTAAGTTCCTTTTATATCACTTGGTAAATTAATTATTATTAATTAAAATTTCCCGTATGGTAAATACATTCTGCGTGATAACAAATAACAACAAATTTTCTTAGTATGTTCTTCATTCTTAGCAGAATTTTGTTATATTCTGTAAGCCATCTGATTAAAGTAGCATAAGATGATTCTTTTACAAATTAAAAAATTAATCATTTATATCATTGAAAGCATTCTTCTTAATTTCTGCATTAAAAATGGAGGATAATCAGCACATTAAGATTCTCGCATTATTTCCATTTTTTAATCTGTCAAAAATTCATCATACACTAGACTATTTGAAATCAGCCAAATATTGGTGAAATAGTTCATATTTTTTAATCTAACTGTTAGGCGTTTCTGTGTTTCCTCGACTGTAGACATTTCCTTATTGTTTAATTTTTTGTTAACTTTACTTATCAAAGAATAGAATTACATAAATGTAAGTTATATTTGTGAAAATGAGTCTAAACGCACACGTCTCTCTCTCAATATTTATTTATAATTAATCAAATGAAAAATTTTTATTATCTCGAAAATAAGTAATTTCATTGTAAAACACGATAGAAAATTAAGACTTGACCATAAAATAATTTTTACTTTAGTATTTTTTGTAAAATGAAATTGAAATTAATAGGAAATAAAATCAAAGTTAGTACTTAGGCTTAAATAAAGCTTTTCGACAATTTCGGAGTTAAAGTTCCGATAATTATTAAAAGCAATGAAAGATTAGTATTGAAAAAAAAAATCTACGTATTGATTTTGACTTCTCTTTAGAAATAAGCACAATTATTGTTCTTTACTTAACCATTATCTATTTATTTCTATCCAAATGATTAGTTTTTTATCCAGTTATATTTATAAGGTCATTAAACGGCTACACTCTAAAGATTTTCTTATCCGCGCAAAATTTTTCTAAAAGAAAATTTCAACGGAAGATAAACTATTCATTTTAATAAGTTATCGTTATGCAATGATTTAGAAACATGTTTCCAAAGGCTTTTCAACGCACCAGAGTTAATGAAGTCTAATAATGAGCTAAAAAAAGATATCTCGTTTATCTCTAGCTGTTGAATAAATAAATATCCTTCACTAAAGCAAGGCATTTCTTTATTTTTTCGAGAGAAGAGATAGATTTCGAGATTTTGGAGAGAAGATTTTATAGAAAAAATATTTAAGGCGATAGTTCACCCATTTTTTTGCATTCGCACAATTTAATTTTTAGAAAATAAAGATATTTACAAATTTTATTTTTAATCTTTCAAAAAAGTATTGTTTTGGTTCCACTGTAGCGAGCGTGATTTTGGTTTCCTCAATAGGCCTCCAATCGAAAATTGATTTAAGGACGGGTAAAAGGAATTTCACAAGTTCAATATTTAACAATTATCTAATTAAAGGGGATTTTTATGCCTTTAACAGCCTCTTCAATTTATTTTTGATTAATCAATATGTGAAAACTTATTTTTGGATGCAAAAATCGTTTTGACAAATAATAAATGTGGGTATTATTTAAAAAATTATATAATTATTTCTAAAAATCAGAATTTTTCCCGAAATTTAAATGCGAGTTTTTTATTGGTTGCCATGACTAGAGGAAATTAAAAAGAGAGGTTTGACTCCCCCCCCCCCGTACTAAATGATTATAATGGAATGAAATGATATATGTTTCCATATAGACGAGGATTAAAAGCATGAGTTACAAGAAACATCAATTGGAAAATGATTATTGTAAGGAGCATATTTCTTTTCCAGAGGAAAAAGAAGAACGTGGTTGTTTTGAAGTACTGTATCTATGCAGATAGTTAATATAGTCAGATAAATAGACGTATTGAAGCGGTTGCAATAATAGTCTGTTTTCAAGAATGGTCATATTTGGATATGCACGCACATGGTTTAATTTGGCATGGATAAAAATGTATCTATATGTCATATTCACAAGCAAATGACGTGACTACTAAGATACATTGGTTATATATCATAAATTAAACAAAAATCACAAAAATTATCATAACGCAAAAAGTTATGCATAGAGTTTATTAAAACTTATATACATCATACACAACACATAGAAAAGTACAAAATAGCATATAAAGAAATCTCCAGAAATTTACGGCGTTAAAAAAATTAGCACACATGTGTATAAAAAGGGAGTTGTAAGTTTGGTATAGGAAAAGTACCTAATGTGGGGTATAATCCCCCTCAGAAGCAATACAGCCTATGATTGATGCTCTCAATTATGTGTTCTATAAATTATGTAGGAAGTTCAAGTGATTGCTTTTCCAAAGCAGTTGAAAACGTGGCTAGGGTTCTAGGAAAAAAATTGACAGAAACTACACGTCGTTCTAGAGCGTCCCAAACATTCTCAATTGAATTAAGATCAGGTGATCGAGCTGGCAACAGCATGTGCTCATTGCTTCCTGCTCAAGATCAGCATCCACGATGCGAGCTCTGTGCAGTCTAGCATTATCCTCCTGCAGCACAAAAACATAACCTATTGTCCTGCCATAAGGGCACACATAAGCAACCAGGATGCCATATTTAGGTGTGAGAATTAACATTTCCACGGAAAAAGACATGGATGTCTGTGCGTCTACCCAGAGAGATACCACTCCAAACACAGACGCTGCCTGATCCTTATGCATCTCTTTCAAAGATTTTTGATGCATGATTTCAGAAATGTTTGATGGATATCGAAGCGAGGCTGTCTTTGGCTGAACCTCCTGCAGGCAGAATCCATGGGTAGAAATTGTTGCCAAAGTCTTATAAATCACAGATTGCTCACATTCAGCTAGCTAGCCACCGATGTATCGCATTCACTCATATTTAATGGATGAAAA
>JAPDSC010142986.1:0-11837 GCA_026290005.1 Latrodectus geometricus
AAAAAAAATAATACTGCTTATATTGCCAGATTCAAATATAAATGATCGTTTTTTATAACATTTTGTGTTATTTAATTGAACAATGTAGTCAATTTTACTTAATTCAATTTTGAGAATTCATTTTTTTTTCGGCCTCACTTACTTTCAATACAAGAACACAAGTAATTTTTAATTTTCAGCTTAATTTCATATTCAGAATTAATAAATTGAGCAATTAATTTACCCTTTTAAAGTTTGACTTGTTTTGTTATTTAATTTTCAGTATCTTATACATTTCAAGTATTGGTTGCTTAAATGTTTAATATTTAAATCCAACAATTTATGGATATATTTAATTATTAATTAAGCTTTTATTTAAATATGAGGGATTCATATATATTGAATCGTAGAAGTTTAAGTGTTGAAACTTTCTCTTTCTAAATTTTAACACTCGTAATGCTCATATTTCAATAAATATATATACACTCTCAGGAACATTGAAAATAGCGCACCAAGAAGGAAAAAAGTTACAATAGCGAAACTTTGCAATTAAGTAGAATGAGATACGAAAGGGCAAATGATCGAAGTTTCGTTCCAATGTGCATAACCAAACATCCGGCTGTGGCGCTGTAATCAAAAAGTGGGCTTTATATAAACCGACTAAGAGTGGAAGATTCAGAAACGTGACGACCACTTTCCGATGTTAGGAGGACTTTAGTAAGCGAAGCATGCCAGGGAGACGTATGAGAAGACATTTTGCGCAGTAGAAGCCAATTTGAGAGGGGCTTCATCATCGGCTTAAAAACCGTATACTGGACAAAGCGGCGTGTTACTCGCCAAGTTAATTGTTCGAAGTGTGCCGCCAGAACATGTTGAGAGCAGTGAACACGAGAGGAAATCCACTTGCGAAGTACGGAGACGGCGAGGCGGGAAGATCGAAGGATCATGCGGCAATTGTACGTGTGACTCGTTCCATGCTACACGTAAGGTGCCATCACTACCATAGCTCCACAAACCATTTCCAAGCGTCTGGCAGAAGCAAATATGCGATTCAAGTGCCTATTTCGTGTATAACCTTTAACACCTCAACATCGGCGATTTCATCTACAATGGTGCCCACCAGAGCGACGTCAAATGCAACAAGTTGGAAAAACGTGCTGTTTAGTGACAAATTCCGATTTATTTTAAAGACAGGTGATAACCGCATAAGGGTGTTGAGGTGTCCTGGTGAATGGTACACTTTCACCCACGATGTCACGCGGCACATTGTTTGCACAGTAGGCGTAATGGTCTGGGGATCCATAGCCTATAATAGTCGGTCCACTCTAGTTGTGATGTGTGGAACTTGAACTGGCCAGCGTTATGTTGATGACATTCTTCAAACTCACGTGGTACCTTCCTTAAAGAGGTTTCCAGGGGCAATTCATACGAGATAATGCTCGTCCACATACAGCTCGAGTTGCTCAAGATTTCCTATGTCATCTTCAGACTCTTGGCCGACCCACTCCCCAAACCGATAGAGCATGTTTGGGACTGATTGAAATGCCAGATGCTGCTGTGTTACTCTGTACATGATTCATAGGTGACTGTTCAAGATTTTTGGGCACGTCTGCCTCAGGACAACATCAAACATCTTATCAACTCGATACCAGACCGTGTGGTGGCATGTATTGCAGTAGAAGGCGGCCCGAAGCGCACTGTATTTGTTAAACAGTCACACTGTATTTGTTAAATTGTCTTGATTTTGGAATCCAGTGAATCTTCCTTCTGTATCACTCACTATGTGTATTAAATTTCATTTAAATTCCGTGCTCCCTTCTTGGTGCGTTAATTTCAAAGTTCTTGGATGTGTTCTTTTAATATTTAGAATAATATATTGTTTTAATATTATTAATTTATAAAAATGAATTGACTGAATTTTTACACAATTCATTATATTATTATCAAAATTTGATTTATAATCAATTTATTTTTAAATTTTAACATAAAAGCTTTATTTTATGCATAAAAGCGTACTTAATTAAGTTTCAGGAAAGATTTTTATCAGCAATTAGAGAAGAAATAAATTATTAGGTTGGGGAAAAAGAAATCCATTATTTTTACGTGAATTTTTTGTAACTTCTTTCAGATTCGCTTTGTAAAAAGGTTTAAAACAGTTTTCATGTAGATTTTTAGGTTTTGTGCGAAGCTACGACTGCTGACATGCTGTCAAGTTTGATAATTCTTGATATTTTATAGACATTCTCGACGATGTTGTATCCATGCGAGGTGCATCTTTAGCATCCAAACACCCAAACGGAATCGACGAAACCAAAATTGTGCGTAACTGGTTGTTACAGTCATATATAGGACGATAAACATCTTTCACAATTTTAGCCACCTGGTTAGCATTTTCGCCATTATAAAAAAAAAACTAAAATCCATCGAATTTTCTGTTTGTTGTCTTCCATTTTTAAAACCTTGTACTCATAACTGAATTAATCAAACAAAAAACCGCAAGAGAATATTTTAGTGTCAAATGTCACCGTTCCAATGAGCATAAATTTGAAATTGTTTGATAGATACCTCACGAGATAGCGATCACTACAGGCGTCTACCGAAAAAATAATGGATAACTTTTTCCCCAAACTAATATTTAAACGAAAATAAGTAACTTCATTATTTTAAAGTTAATTCTAAATTACATTTTTAAGAATTTCAAAGCCTTCTTACATTAAATTTTCTCAATGAAAGCATATTTCTAGAAATAGTGAAAGTGTTCACTAAAACAGAAGTTTTAATTAAATTTAATAATAATAAAAGACTAATCAAATAAGTGTTAGTGAAACAATATTTGTATTAAAGCTTAATTTAGTTAGCAAACAAATTCCACCTGAAAGACATTTGTAGGGAATAAAGTAGGAAAATTAAAAGTAAGTAAATAAGATTGGAAAGAGAATAATTTATGAGAAGATAAAATTACATATATAGAATAAACAAAATAAATAAATTTGTAAGTAATAAAATAGCTCCAAATATATATTTCACATATTATGTTTAATTAGAGTGTAACTTTATTAATAACTGAAAAAGCTAAAAAACATTACTCAAAACTTACAATTTTTGAATATAGATATACACTACTGGCCAATAAAATTGCTACACCAAGAAGGCTACATGATACAGACGTGAAATTTATACGAAAGGAAGAAGGTGCTGTGATATGCAAATGATTAGCTTTTTAGCGCATTCAGACAAAGCAGGCGCCAGTAGCGACACCTACATGGTGTTTAAATGAACAAATCGTTCAGACAGTTCTTTATACACAAATTGCATTTGAACGCTGTTGCCTGGTGACAAGTTCTTGTGATGCCTCGTGTAAGAAGGAGAAATGCGTACCAGCACGTTTCTGACTTTGATAAAGGTCGAATTGTCGCGTACCGGGATTGCGGTTTATTTATCGCAGTATTGCTACTCGCGTCGGTCGAGATCCAATGACTGTTAGCATAATATGGAATCGATGGGTTCAGAACGGTAATACGGAACGCCAGGCGGGATCTCAACGGCCACCTATCACTAGCAGCCCAGAAGACAGGCATATTATCCGCATGGCTGTTGTGAATCGTGCAACCATGTCACGAGTCGTGAGTCAAGAAACGGGGTCGTTTGGAAGACAACAAGTGTTTGCACGAACAGTTCGACGACTTTTGCAGCAGCATGGACTCACAGCTCGGAGACCATGGCTGCGGCTTCCCTTGACGCTGCGTCATAGACAAGAGCGCCTTCAATGGTGTGATCAACGACGAACCTGGGCTCACGAAAGGCGAGACATCATCTTTTCAGATGAATCCAGGTCTGTGTACAGCATCATGATGGTCGCATCCGTGTTTGGCGGCATCGTGGTGAACGCACACTGGCAGCGTGCATTCGTCATCGTAATACTGGCCCATCACCTGCCGTGATGGTATGGGGTGCCATTGGATACACGTCTCGGTCACCTCTTGTTCGCATTGACGGTGCTTTGAACAGTGCACGTTACATTTCTGGTGTGTTACGACCCGTGGCTCTATTCTTTATTCGAGCCCTGCGAAACACTATGTTTCAGCACGATAATGCCCAACCGCATGTTGCCGGTATTGTACGGACTTTCCTTGATACGGAACATGTTCGGCTGTTGCCCTGGCCAGCGCGTTCTCCAGATCTTTCACCAATAGAAAACGTCTGGTCAATGGTTGCCGAGCGACTGGCTCGTCACCAAACGCCAGTCACTACGGTTGATGAACTGTGGCATCGTGTTGATGCTGCATGGGCATCTGTACCTGTACATGCAATCCAATCTCTGTTTGACTCAATGCCCAGGCGTATAACTGCTGTTATTACTGCCAGAGGTGGTTGTTCTGGGTACTGATTTCTCAGGATCTATCCAGCCAAATTTTTTTAAAAATCTAATCACTTGTTATTTCTTGTATAATATATTTGTCCAATAAATATCATTTTGTTTTCTGCATTTCTTCCTGGTGTAGCAATTTTAATGCCAGTAGTGTACTTATATCTTTCTTAAGTCAAATAATAAGTACTTCCTAATTTGTCCTACAGAATAAGAAATTATTTATTTTCATATATAATTTTGAATACCAAACAAAATACACTAGTTACCGAAAGTTAAGGAAAAATCACAAAAATTGGCGATAACTCTCTCAAAAATAAACCAAAGTCAATAAAATTTAAATATGTTGCTCATTAAAAGGAGTTGAACACAACATGCAAAATAATGGTGCTGCTGTCATTTGTGAGAAGCTTAAAAAATGGAAGTCTCAGTGTAAAGCGGCAATTGTCGTGACGAGTCTGAGATTAGAAATCTGGTATAGCGAAATTATAACAATGACCTTTTGGGCATCATTTAACCGAACAATTTCGATGGTGAGCTATTGGTAGAATAGAGACAGGACAAAGTCAGACAAAAGTGGCTAGATGGCTGAATATGAATTTATTTGTGATTCATAGATTTGGGCAACAATTTCAAACCACAGATTCAGAATTCAGAAGGTTCAGCCAAAGACGATCACAAGCTACACATGCTTCACTTCCTAGACGGAAACGGTTGCAATAGGCACGTCCTCTTGTCCTATGATCGCGTGGTGAATGTAGGGTGTGTCAAATCTTGTGTGTGAAAAAGTTCAATTAATTCCACGCAATAGTTTTTGGTTGGTGCCCTTTTAAATATGGAGAGCATTTTCGACATATTTTACTTTTTTACGTTAGATTAGGTAAAAATACTGTTCAAGCAGAAAGAAATTAACTGATATGTATGGAGATATGTTGCAGTACGCCAATGCCAGTGCTGGTTTGCAAAATTTCGATCGGGCAATTTTGATGTCGAAGATTCAGCACGCTCCGGAAGGCCAGTTGTAGCTGGCAAAGAAACAACAATGGCATTACTTGATGCAAATCGGCAAATAACAACATGTGAGTTCGGTGAAGGGTTGAATTAATTGAATTCAAATGTTTATTAACATTTTGGGATAAGTGGTTGTGTTCTATGTGATGAACGGAATCAAGACTTCAATTCAAGGAAGGGTTTATTACATTTCTACTACATCAGAAGACGGTCGCTTACCAAGAAGTTGGGGTCGTTCGAACTCTTTTGCTCAACTGGTATATCAGGTTCTGCTTCCCCCAAGAGGAAAAAGGGGGTCGGAATGCATTTCCTATCCAAATTGTGTGTTGATACCTCCGAGTGTGGGAATTTATTTCACCCTTTCCAGATGGGCTGAGAAGGGGAGATGCCATTTTCGTTATTAATTAAGGGCGTGAGAAAGGGATCACTACAGATTATGCCCCCAGCGCTTCGCTTTGCAAAGAAAAATATACAAACATACAAAACATGTTGCTATTTTCAATAATATGAATTATGTTGACATAAATTATAATGATTTAATACAGAATAAACCATGAATTTATATACTTGGTAATATTTTACACATATTTTAGTTTATTAATTTGCTGTATATTTAGTTATGATATATAAACTAGACATTATTTATCTATATTACATATTCAGTAATTAAATGTTTTGGAAAATGAACTTTCCTATTACATCTAATACTGCGCAGTGGTTGTGAAGGAGTCTGAACGTCAGAACTATCAGCAGTTTTGTTTGACATGGTTAATTCGACATCATCCATTTCATCTGAGAACTGATATGCTAGTTTTAATCGATCGATGGAAGCGGTGTAATGTTTACCGTTAATGTCCAAAACAAAATTTTTATCTGTTCTATTGGTAACTAAATGTGGTCCTGTGTAAGAAGGTGCTAATGATGGGTTTACCTTATCCGACCTTAAAATACATGAGTGCAGGATTTTAGTAAAGAATTTACATGTTTTGGATTTCCCGTTGATTGCAGTGGTGATTGGGTTTAATTCTCTTAACATATTAATTAAGTTTGATGTATAAGTTGAGTTAACACACTGATTAGTTAAATTACTTGAAACAAGGTCACATGGTAATCTAAGCGTTGTACCTTACACAAGCTGGGCACTAGTTGCTTTTATGTCGTTTTTAACAGCCGTGCGTAAACCTAATAATACGATAGCCAAAATTTCTGTTCAATTTGTCTGATTGTGAGCTTTTAAGGAGGATTTAAAGTGTCGATGCATTCGTTCGATAATGTCATTAGCTTGAGGATGATAAGGTGAGGTTCGAATTCTATTACACCTTAACATATTTGTGAGATCGTGAAATAGATGTGATTCGAAGTTTCTGCCTTGGTCTGTAGTAATAGTGACAGGAGATCCAAACCTTGAAATTCACCCGCGTACTATTGCACAAGCAGTTGTTTTTGCAGTCACATCTTCTGTTGGAATGACTTCAGGCCATCTTGTAAATCTGTCGATAATGGTCAAACAAAAATGTTCTCCCTCAGAAGGAGGTAAGGGTACAATAAAATCAATATGTATGTGTGCGAAACGAACATCCGGTGTGGCAAAAGTGCCAAAGGGAGATTTAGTGTGCCGTGTTATCTTAGCTTTTTGACGTTTAAAACACAGCTGCGAACCAAATCTTTAATATGATTGTGCATGCCAGGCCAAACGAAGTGTTTCGTGATTAAATCAATGGAAGTTGCAATACCAGGATAAGAAAGAAAGTGTATATTTTCAAATATTTTTCTACGCATATATTTTCGAACGAATGGGCGAGGAGTAGCTTGTGAAAGATCGCAATAAAAGTTAATATTTTCAAGAGGAATGTTATGTTTTTCTAACTTTAAAGAAGTATTATTTTCTGTTAAAAGATTTTGCAATTCCTCATCTTTTGATTGAGCTGAGGCAAATTCTTTAAAATCTAGTACTGAAGTAGATATTTCGTCTAACTCAATGCGAGAAAGTGCATCTGCTACAGTGTTATTAGAAATGAAATCTACGTGACGTAGTTAGTGAGGACTGCATTTGTCAGGATTTTGTTTAAATGCATAGCTAAGAGGTTTTTGGTCACTAAATATGACGAAAGATCTACCTTCTAACATCTGTCTATAAATTTTTTATAGAGCATATAACTCGCGGACCTATTTCTTTGAGATTTGCTTAATTTAACTGAATAAAAGGCTATGGATTCCCAATTTCTGTTTGATATTTGCATTAAGAAAGCACCGATTGCTACATTTGAAGCATTTACCCATAAACTTAATTCTGCTCCTGGGACAGGGCTTCTTAATAGCGTTGCCTTAGCAATTGCTTGTTTTGAATTTTCAAAAGAATTATTTGCTTGTTCGTCCCAACTTAATTGCTCCTTGTCATTTGCCCTAGAACGAGGGTGTTTCTTTTTGTTTTTATGGCCTTCCAGGAATTTTACTAAGGGTGCTAGAATGTCAGCTGCTTTCGGAATACACCTACGATAAAAATTAAAAAGTCCTAAATATCGGCGTAACTGAATTAGAGTAGTCGGTCGAGGAAATTCTAAAATACATTTTACTCGGTCTGGTAAGGGTTCGATACCGCTTCTAGATACTTTAAATCGTAGAAATTCAATAGTTGATTTACCAAACTCACATTTTTCAGTATTTATACATAATCCATATTCATTTAATTTGGAAAATAATAGGTCTAAATGAATTAGATGTTCGCTTTCCGAACTGGAGGCTATGAGTAGATCATCAACAAATGCGTATACAAAGGGTAAGTCTCGAGTTACCTCGTCAATAAAGCGTTGGAAAGTTGAGGACGCATTACAAAGACCAAATTGCATGCGCAGACTTTCAAAAAGACCAAAGGGAGTATAAATCGCAGTTTTGTGTACGTCTGCAGGATTAATCGGAATTTGATGATATGCTTTGACGAGGTCAACATGACTAAACATTAGTTTGCCATGCAAATCTGAAGTAAAATCGGTTATGCAATGAATCTGATAATGCTCTTTAATAATTTGTGCATTAAGGGCACGAAAATCACCGACCGGCCTCCACTCGACAGTACCCTTTTTAGGCACCATATGCAAAGGAGAAGCATCTTGGCTTTTAAATGCTCGCATATGGCCCAGTTCAATCATGCGCTGAAATTCAGCTTTTGCACTTTTTAAACGGTCAGGTGCTAAACGTCTAGGCTTAGCTACGACTGGCAGATCTTTGGTATTTATATAATGAACCATATTATGTTTTATAGGCATATCAGGATCTGGTAATTTTGTAATATCGGGCCATTTTGACAATATTTTAAAATATACATTATTTACAATATTATGAAAATATTCAAGCAGAAAATAATATTGCACTTTTATGGGACTTTTAAAAACTATGATGTATGAAGTTCTCAGTCAAACAAAAATTTTCAAATTCTTAAGTTTCTATTCATCGATAAGATTAATAAAATTTAAAATAATTTATTTTGTATTATATAACATTTAAACGTTTCTTCAACAGAATTAATTTTAATATAATGATTATTTGCTTAAAAAAATGATCAACCTATAACATTATCTTTTGATATTTTATTTTTAAATTTCATTATATTATAATTTAAAGAAATAGAAAAGAAGCATTAATGTTGTTGAAGTATCTTGATATCTAAACATTACTTTTTGGTTCTCTATAGTACTTCAAGATATGTACAATATACAAACATTTCCTTGATCCTCAATATATTAATGTACTTAGCTTTAACCAAAAAAAAAATTTAATAAAATACGAAGATGCATGGTAAAATCATTTTATACAGCCACTAACAATCCTGAAATATGAAATGGATTTTTTTATTTTATATTTTTGAAATATGAAATGGACAATTTATTTACTCTGATAAAATACGAAAAAGCATAATAAAAACATTTTATACAGCCACTAAACAATCCTGAAATATGAAATGGATTTTTTAAAAGACCAATAAACTTTCGTAACGAGACCACAAATAAATATTTGAAGACATTTATGGATACCTATACACTTTACTTAGATAATGATGTTGTTATGGTAAAATTGAGGCAATCAGTCATTATTATTCATTGACTGTAAGAATTTATACTTAAAGAACATTCAAAATGGTAACATTTATCTTCAAATTCCAAAAAATTGAACTTAAATTTATGGGCGAACTTTGATAATTATAAAAACTATATTTTCCCTTGAACACGAAATAACATTTTTATAATTTTAAATTATATTGGTTTTTTATGTTTTTTTTCTTTTAATTTAATTTTTAGTTTTCTAATTAAAATAAGAATAAAAACGATAATTTTTCTAAAATGTTATTCTTATTTTAATAAGAAAAAGTTTCTTAAAATAAATATTTATTTCTTAAACTAAATATAAAATTTAGTTTCGTTAAGTATATTGTCATGGTAATACATAATGTATACACTGCTCACACATACATAAAATTTATGCACTAATCATGAACTTAATAATCATTATTAAATTGATGAACAGTAATTATTTCTTGAATCAAAATATATGTATATTTTTTTTTGTGTGTGTGATCGAAAATAAGCACTTTCCTTAAATAAAATATGAGCTTATTTATTTAAATATCACAAGGAAATATTACTTAAGAAAATATATTTTAAATTGAGAGCATAGACAGAATGGTAAACAATTAAATCAGGAAGAATTAACTTTAAACTGTCTGAAATTTTATATTAACCCTTCTTTGCATGATTTTTTCTTTATTGGTGAAATAAATCCAGTTGATATAATTTATGTTCAAAAAAGCGATTTAATGAATGCAGTCACCCTTGGTTTCCGTTCCCCTGATCAGCAGCTATCATTAATGGTAGATGCTTCCGATATCGCCATAGGAGCAGTATTGCACTCCCAAAGTACCAATGGCTTACAACCTTTAGCTTTTTACTCCAAGAAACTGACACCAGCTGAAACCAAGTACAGCACATGTGATAGAGAATTATTGGCTATCTATTCTGCAGTAAAACATTTTCAGCACGACCTTGAGGGAAAAATGTTTACTATATTTACTGATCATCGTCCACTTACATTTTTGTTTAAAAAGAATTCAAATTCTGCATCTCCTAGACAAATTCGGCATATGAATTTTATTGCTCAATTTAGCACTGACATTCAACACGTTTCTGGATCAAACAACCCAGTTGCCGACGCCTTATCAAGAATTTTCGCCATTAATAGTAATAACGCCACCGATTTCTCCCGTTTAGCTGAAATCCAGGAAAATGATGCAGAACTCAATCAATTACTATCAACTTCAGGTAGTTCTTCAAAGCTACAGAAGATGGAACTGTCCCCAGGACTTAAACTATTTTGCGATGTAACCAACTATCGAATCCGTCCTTTCGTTCCCTCTCCACTCCGAAAAACTCTGTTTGACTCCCTACATGGACTTTCCCACCCAGGAGTACGAGCAACTAAAAGACTGATTCTCTCTCGTTTCGTCTGGCCTTCAATTTCAAAAGACTGTGTCGCATGGACTCGCGCATGCATTGATTGCCAGAAGTCAAAAGTTTCCAGACACAACCATAGCCCTTTGCAAGTCTTTTGTGCCCCTCACAACGCTTTCAACATGTGCACCTGGACATTGTCGGACCTTTACCCCCGTCGGAAGGATATTCTTATCTTTTAACAATGATGGACAGATTCTCCCGTTGGTCGGAAGCAATTCCGATACGTGGATTTCCGCAGAAACCATCGCCCGAACTTTTGTTGCCCATTGGATCGCAAAATTTGGAATACCTACCACCATAACAACCGATCAAGGTCGTCAGTTCCAGTTGAACTTATTCACGAATCTCAACAAAATCCTTGGCATTCACCGAATTCGAAAAATGTGCCAAAAAATTATTATTTTTTTTTTTTAACTAAATTAGTTTGTTGTTGGGCTTAAACGCAGCACCGCCCTGGGTCTGTGGAAATTAATGATTTCATAAGGGCTATAGTTCTCAATAGATTGAATTTCTGCATTGTTATTTTCATTAAGTTTTTCAAAAAATCGAAATGATAGGAATTTAATATATTTTTTTTAATGAAAGGACACCTAGATTATTGCAATTTTATTCGTTTCTGATATAGTAGTCAGATTTTGAGATTAGTCTGAGGAGTTTGCTTTGCTGCCCTTCCAGCTGTTTAATATTAGTTAATGCAGCACTTCCCCTTATTGGTCGTATATATGTCTTATAAATGAGTAACTTATTATTCATGGATAGATTAGAATTGTACGCAATTAATGGATAAAGGGTTGATTTGGCTGCAATCAATTTTAATTTAGTTATTCTAATATGTGATTTCCAGGTGAGTCTTTTATCTCATGTAAGTCCGAGGTAATCAACGGTATCTGACCAGGGGACAGGATACCCGTTGAGTTTGATCTGGGGGGTAGATTTTTTTTTTAGTAAAAACAACCACCGTTGATTTATTTGGGTTAATT
>JAPDSC010142999.1:4560-32994 GCA_026290005.1 Latrodectus geometricus
TATATATATATATATATATATATATATATATATACACTTCTGGCCATGAAATTGCTACACCAAGAAGGCGACATGCTACAGACGTGAAATTTATACGAAAGGAAGAAGGTGCTGTAATATAAAAATGATTGATTAGCTTTTCAGAGCATTCAGACGAAGCAGGCGCCAGTAGCGACACCAACATTGTCTTTAAATGAGGAAATTGTACAGTCGGTTCCTCATACACAAATTGCATTTGAACGTTGTTGCCTGGTGAAACGTTGTTGTGATGCCTCGTGTAAAAAGGAGGAATGCGTACCAGCACTTTTTTGACTTTGATAAAGGTCGAATTGTAGCGTATCGGGATTGCGGTTTATCTTATCGAAGTATTGCTGCTCGCGTCGGTCGAGATCCAATGACTGTTAGCAGAATATGGAATCGATGGGTTCATGACGGTAATATGGAACGCCAAGCGGGATCTTAACGGCCACCTATCACTAGCAGCCGAGAAGACAGGCATATTATCCGCATGGCCGTAATGGATCGTGCAACCACGTCATGAGCCGTGAGTAAAAAAACGGGGTTGTTTGGAAGACAACAAGTGTCTGCACGAACAGTTCGACGACGTTTGCAGCAGCATGGACTCTCAGCTCAGAAACCATGGCTGCGGCTTCCCTTGATTTTCGTCATAGACAAGAGCGCCTTCAATGGTGTGATCAACGACGAACCTGGGCGCTCGAATGGTGAGACGTCATCTTTTCAGATGAATCCAGGTTATGTGTACAGCACCATGATGGTCGCATCCGTGTTTGGCGGCATCGTGGTGAACGCACACTGTCAGCGTGCATTAGTCATCGTCATACTCGCCCATCACCTGACGTGATGGTAAGGGGTGCCATTGGATACACGTCTCAGTCACCTCTTGTTCGCATTGACGGTGCTTTGAACAGTCCACGTTACATTTCTGTTTGTGTTACGACACGGGGCTCTACCCTTTATTCGAGCCCTGCGAAACCCTACGTTTCAGCAGGATAATGCCCGACTGCATGTTACCGGTATTGTACGGACATTCCTTGATACGGAAGATGTTCGGCTGTTGCCCAGGCCAGCACGTTCTCCAGATCTTTCACCAATGGAAAAAGTCTAGTCAATGGTTGCCGAGCGACTGGCTCGTCACCAAACGCCAGTCACTACGGTTGATGAACTGTGCAGCGTGTTCTAGCTGCATGGGCATCTGTACCTGTACATGCAATCCAATCTCTGTTTGACTCAATACCTAGGCGTATAACTGCTGTTATTACTGCCAGAGGTGTTTGTTCTGGGTACTGATTTCTTAAGATCTATCCAGCCAAATGTTTTGAAAACTTAATCACTTGTTATTTCTAGTATAATATATTTGTCCAATAAATATCATTTTGTTATCTGCATTTCTTCCTGGTTTAGCAATTTTAATGGTCAGTAGTGTATATAAAGATAGATATAGATATATATATTAAAATTTTGAATACGATGTTTTTAATTTAGATATTGAAGCAATAATTTATTTTTACTAGCAATTTGAAAATAGAACTTCATAAAAATCCGATCTAAATTAGTTTTTATTAAAAATGTACTAAAATTTTAATATTGTTTACATCAAAAGGTGAGACTAATTAAAAATAGAGATAATATTATTTCTCGTTTTAATAAATCAATTATTAAAATGATAGTAACATAAAATAACATTTATTCTTTTATTGCAGTCTTTGTAAAATGACAATTTTTTTTTCTCTTATAAACTTAAAACTAAGTAAAGTAATATACTCTTGAGTTAATGATTTTTTTTTTTCTGAGATCAAATATAAGTTTGTAATAAAAATGGAAAATATATCATAAATAAATACTTTTATTTCTGATCAAGATTCTTTAAAAATGCTAAAAAATTCACTTTATCAAAAAAATAATTCATTTTACCAAGGCAAATTCACTTTATCAAAGTATTACTCAAGATACTTGAAGTAGTATATATAATACCTTTCAGTGCCGGAAGCAAGTGATTAAGTTTCATCCCTACCCTGACAGGAACTTGAACTAAATGAGCGGAAAATTATCACCTGTCACTCTAAGTGTTTACAGTTCTTGACCACTCACAGAAGTAGGAGAAAACTTAAAAATAATCGAGACGTTTCTTAGTAAAATTGTTACTAAACCCAGAAATATTTCTCGAAAGTTAGAAAATGTAGTGAAAATATTGTTATTTACATGCAGATAATGACAATTTACACCTAAAACCTCATCAGTGAAAATATTACATAATATATTTTAATAAATTATGCATATTAAGTTATATTTAAGAAAATATATCATTAGGAAATTCTCATGAAAATGTAATTGTTTATTATTTGTGACCACATATTTTTTTTTTAAATTTAATGCTCAACAGCATATTTGATAAAATATTATTAAATAATTTATTTGTATTTATACATACATGCAAATCATATACATATATTTGAATGTTTAGATACACAATGATTTTATTTATAAGTTATAAAATATTTTATTACTTAATATGTAAGCTTCCAAACACAATATATATTCAATTAAGAGAAATCTATTTAACTATTTAAAAATTTACTTTGAACATGACTGATTATTTATAATTTAAACAGGTTGATCAATTTCTGTAGATTAAAAAAGAAATTAATTGGTGGGAAAAACTCCTAGTTTTAATTTCTTAATTTTGATATTTGGTTTTATTTGTTGTTGTCATTTATGACATTTGGCGAAGCCAAGATTGCCTGTCTGGTACTGTGTATAAGTCATATTATTTTTATAATGACTTATTTAATTCAATTTTTAAATTTGTATTTTATTCTTAAGTGTTTGTAATTGTTCATTTGTCGTGTTATTTCCCAATCAATAGTCAATACGTAAAGGTAGTGAAAAATGATCATGCGAAATGACGCAATTATTTCAAAATCATTGTTCACAAAAATTATTTTTAAATAAGATTGTTATAATAAATATTCGTTTGGAAAAATGTTTTTATAATATGACGTATCATATCAATAGAACTTTCTTTTTTCTTGCCTATTAAGTTCATTTTTCATTGATTAAAATGTTCATTTACTAGTTTTAAAATGCATTTAAAAAGGTATTTAAAATCATCAGTTATTCAATTTATTAATGATGGGAAGAAAACGCATTTATTATGGAAAACATTATAAGAATTTATGTAATCATTTTGTAAGTTTAGAAAAACGTCTAAAATTTCTGTAATTAATGTATTAGAAAATGGAGAAATGTTAAAAGATAATTATTTAGCAAAATTAAATAGTTATTTGGAAATGAAATGATTTAAAAATTCCAAATTAAACATTTTGAAATTGGAATAATGCTCCAATTATTCTTATTTCAAATGCCTTATTCTAATTTTAAAATGTTACTATTATTCAAAATCTTACAAAATATTAAAACTACTAGTATTAGGGAAAAAATGCATATGAAATTAAGATGGCTATTGTATTCGATGAATCCTCAAAAGGCAACAATTAGGTATAGTTAAACGACAAATTACTGACATTCCTATTTAAAACCTAATTTAAATTTAATATTACGCTTCAGATTGTACAAATTTGAGTTTTAAATAAATATTTAAAACACTCTCTTTGAGATTGGAATTTCTGAAATTGATAATTTGTAATTAACACATTGTTATACATTGATAGATTTTTATATATTGATGATGATTTAAATTTAATATTTTTTTAATGCTTCGTAGTCCATTTGATGTTTTTGTAGTAATTTTATTTTAGAATGAACAAGAAGAAGTCAGAAAAAGAAAATAGTATTTATTCGTAAATAATGCACATCTACATAAATTAAGGATAATGCTTTAACCTGCATCTTAAATAAAAAAAAAAAAAAAACGTGAATTATTCATAACGGCCATAAGTTTGATAGATGAAAAAGAAAGAAAAAGATGGGTTATGTATGAATACTTTTCATCTATTCAGTGGGTCAATAAAACCCAAACATGTTTCTTAGGAACTAAACATTGTGGGCATCGCGTTAGGCTAACCACCTAACGGAATTGCTGCGCACCACAGAGCCCTCGGTCAAGAAAACTGATGTGAATACTGTAGGCCTGTGGTATCACAAAGTTTAGTTTAGTTTAATATAAAAGAAAAATCAGTTTAATATATTGTCAACAAAATATTTCATTATTAAGACATATTTTAAAAACAAATTAGCTGCTGAATTCAATAAAAGATAATATTATGAATAGATACATCTCTGATTTTTTTTATAAAAACATAATAATAATTTTATCATAAATTTTATGACCGAATTTTGAATTAATAATCTATAATTTCAAAACTTCCTGCAAAGAAACATTCTTGACGTGTATTCAAAATTTGTAAATCCTATATAGGTAAGCAAGCTATGATTGTGTAGATCTGAAGGAAGTATTCTGCAAATTTTTATAATTTCTTCAGAAAATATTACTTGAATGACTTATCAATGATGACTGATAAATTTATCATAAACTGTGAGGGAAATAGTTTGTTTAACCTTTAATTCATGAGGAGTTTAAAATCTATTCATCATTTATTGGAAATCTTTAAATTTAAGTTTTTATTTCAATTATTTTTTATTTTAAATGTTCATCTGTATGTGTAATTACTGTTCATTTAAAAATTAGCAATTATCCACTGCTTTGAGTAAGAAATATTCTATATACAATAATAAATAGAAAAATTATAACTACAATAATTTTGAATAATTATTTCGTAAATATATTTGCTTATTCATATTGCTTGATGATATAATGGAACATGTACATGGTAAATTCAACTTGTGAAAATATATTTCAATAGATCTTTATGTTGTAGGAATAATGAGATTTCTATGAATGAACTTACGATGCAAGAATAAATTCCAAATAAAGAGTATCTTGTGATAAAGTAACTTAAATCATAAAGTGTATTATTGCTGTATTGACATCTGTCATAAATTTTGCAGATCATTAATATAAGTTCTTTAATCTTGAATATATATAAAATAGAGTTTTGATTTGTAGGTTTACTCACTTAACTTTGAATGAAAAATATTGAGATTCTTTTTAAACAAATAATTAAAAATCTAAAATAAATTATCATAACAATGATGTCATTACTTAGCATTATATTTCTTTTTAAAATTATTGGAAATTATAAAATATTGAAATTTCGTAGGATTTTTCTCATTTACATAAATAGTGTAATGGATATTATATTCTTCATTTTGTTATAGTCTTCCCTTTTCATTTAATATAATACTGTAGAATAATAAAAATTATTGTATAAAATGTTAATTTTCAACTAAATATACCAAGTAAATCCCATTTAATTACAAAAACATATTTAGCAATTAAAATGCTTTCATACTCAATATCAATAAAATCTCACTACAAAAGTTTTTTTCCGCATTTTAACTTAACTTATGAGTGTTAGGAATTACAACCTTTCTTATTTTCTTTTTAATTTCAAACTTTTATCGAAATACGGTTTACATGTGAGAAATATATATTTATACAATAAAAATATGAAACAGAATGATGTAATTGCATTCCAAAAATAATCTTTATGAATCCTAAATTTGCAATCATTTAATTTCAGTTTAAATAATATTTTATTTCATTATATAAATGTCAATAAAATTATCTACGAAAAGTGCCTTTTTTTAAAGTAATAATTCAATGCTGAAAGATTAAAATAGATAAAATAAATTATACATTTTGCAGAACTTCAATCTAAGATGGAATTTAAAATAGAACGCCATTTTAAAGTATTTGGTGTATAAATAATCTTGAGTAAAATCAAAGCACATGAACCGTAAAATGAGATTTAAAATTGCTCTTTTCATTTCCTGTTTCTAAATCTAAGAAAATGCAGGAAATACCCTGTTTCTAAAAATCATTTTTTAGCAATTTAATCAAATTATGAATAAAGTTAATATTACATATTTTTAAATTTAAATGTATATGAATCTCATACTATTCTCTCAAATATTTATTTTACATTAATATAAAAAGAAGATAAATTAAAATGTATTCAGAATTTTTTGATATTTCAAAAGTTCATACTTTTCTAGCAAAATAAAATATTGCACAAGATATAACACTTTATTACTGCTACATCGATTTTACTATTTGCAATTTAGAAATTGTCTCAATATTAACGCAAAATAAACATAAAATTATTTATCTGAATTTATGGAACACATTTTATGGTTATATTAAAATTCTCATTTAAAATTTCAATATATCATAAATTATATTATTCACAAATTTTAATATACGAGGGAAAAATAAAAAAACCTGCTTCAATGGATTGTTATACTTTAAAATTTATCAAAAACGCATGATTTTTATTTTAATAAATTTAAAGAGAATATTTGAAAATAAAATCAAATTTAAAAATGAATTTTCAACAAAAACTATAATGTTTGAATCTTTATTGCAAATAATTTTATATTTAATTAGTTATAAATTTAACATAGTGTTTAAATTTAGTATTATTATTTTTTTTTTACTTAAGCATTGATATATAGTTTTGGAAATCGTTCAGTTTTTTAAGGTTTTGTTCATTTTTATATTCCTTTATCCTTGCAATCCAGGTATATAAATTTATTTTCCAATAAACAATTGTCAAATCATTTTCATTTCAGTTAGCACAATAAAATTTTTAATGTGATAAAAATGTTTCAATTTCCTAATTCTAAAGGGTAATTATAACAATTCACTAGATAAAAATTGAAAGAGCTCTTTAATTCGTTACAATTATAATTAATTTAATAATTTATAACATTTGCGATCATTGTGTTAAAAAGAAATGTGTAAGAATGATTGCAGTAAGCTGTAAAAGAAGAATGCAAATATAGTTTCATAACTTTCGTTTCAAATTTAGAAGTGTTGAGTTTGTTTCATTTGATGAAAGCCTATTATATTCAAGCTTTTTTAAGTCGTTTTCACATTAAAAACTAGTTTTGACCTATAAGAACTGCTGCTTTTTACATTTCCTTGAATTTGATTTAAACAGTTTTATTTGGAATTTTATGTGGAGTACTGATGTTGCTATGCAAATCGTAGATGTAAATTGGAAGCTTATTAAGGGATCTATTTTTTTTTAGAATTAATAATTGAAGAATGTAAATGCCGTCTATATTTTATAAATGGAATTTAAATGGAATATATAATATTAGAAGTTTGTTCTCGAAATTTCTTTTCCTCCATTTTATTTCTTTATCCCATGAAGAAAAATAGGAAAACAATGGATTGTTTGTTCAAAATTTAAAGCTTAATTTTAGAGCAGAGAAAACTATTTGGAATTAAAAGATTAATTGAATGAAGTTATCAACAATAAGATATTAAGATAAGTTATATTGTAGTGTTTGTGGTAAGAAAATAAGAGAATGTCAGCAAATCTATTTTAATATAGCGTAAAAATTGATTCACAAGGGTATATTCTCAGTCTATTGTTTTGTGAAAAATACTCCTCCGAGACTGCAGATATAACAAACTCTAAACGAATATTTGAAATTTTCATTTTTGAACATTATTTTTTAAGTAGGACATGTTATCATGTCGTAGACATACATAAATAACTTTAGAAGAAAATCTTTCCTGATAGTAATATTTCAATAAACAATCAAATACAATGATTTTTGTCATACAAATGAGAATAGATAATTAAAAAAGTTATTCATTTCTAACACAAACTGAAATAACTTTGCAGAAATAATAAATGAAGGCTTATAATTTCAGTATCTTAAATGCTATGAATTATTTTAGTAGTGAAATTTTGTGGATAAGTAGCTTGATATGATATGGTTGATGGTTTCTAAAAAGATGATCAAATGGTTTCTGAAACTTTGTATAGACATTTTGCAAGGAAACGATTGTGCTACTTTTTATTACATGGTATATAATAGATGTTAGAAATAAATAGTTTTATAGATGGTCTTTGTGCTACAATTAAAGGTATTAACTTAGGTTCCAATCATTTTTAAGACATAATTATCCTTGTTTATTGTGGTTTATAACTACATCTTTATTTTATACAATGTGAGGATTAAACAGTCTAAGTATGACTACACATCCTCACATTATATATATATATATAATTATTTAATTAATGCGAAGTAACTTATTGACAGTTACGTTGTTACGCGTATCTTCTAAATATTTGATGAATAAGATTCTTCATTCATCACTTTTTAATATTTCTATTATAAATAGTTATCCAATTAATGAAATTTTGACCAGTTATATATTTTAATCCTTAAAAACCCAAACAATAAAACCTCATTCCAGAAACTTAATATTTTCTCTTGTATAATTATCTTAATATTTCATTTTTGAATAAATATGCTACCCTTTTCATTTTGGCTTTTAAAAGTTAAATTATTCCTGTTGTTCACTGATTTTTGAAAAGATACATTGTATTCAATGTATGCTAAACCCAACTGATGCGTGAAAAGTAATTTTATCTGAACTTTAATCCTTAATGTGCCTAAAATATTTTTCTAAAAATTAAATATTATATAGTTACTGTCCTTTCTTTATGCTGTCACCAATAGAGCAAATTTTAAGTTAATTTTATATTCATATTCAACTTACAAGCTAAATATAAAAATAAATAAAGATTTTATGGAAAGAAATAATGATTTTGAAAGTTTATTTCTTTGAAAAACTTGAATAAAATACTAAAAAAACATTAACTTTTCCTTTTTAATGTTATCATATTAAAGATAAATACTTTTTATTATTTTTATTATTTCATGGTATTTTTAATGAAATGTTAGTTCAGTTATTTGAAAATGTTCCTTTATAGAAATGCAGTAAGTTTATACCTATACTTTTTGTTTTTCACTTGAAAAATTGATTCCTTTTTTTATCTTCTCTGCAAATTAAATTTGTTGAAAGTATCTGATAATTTTTCTATTTTTAAATTTGATGCTTTTCGAATGATGTTAAAAATGTGAAATCATGTTTTTTTTTCAACTTATAATTTTCAATTCATAATTTTAATCAAAATCTTAAATATTTATGATAATTTTTAGTTTTATCAATAATTAGTGGTATTATTTATGTATATATTAAGAAATGTAAATATAAGTTTCTAAAATTAAATTAAATAAAATAATAAAATGCTTCTGCTTGGATATTAATTTTAGTTTTTATTATGACCAATGTATTTAAATAATTATTAAAAATGTAATAAAACAAAATAACTATGATAAGTAATGAAATTGTTGTAAGTAATTGAAGTAAAAACTTTCTATATGTTTAATTTTGTAATTTTTTATTTGCTTGCTTTACGACTAAAATCTGTTTTTATTTTTAATTGACTTAAATTAATTTTAAATTAAAATACGTTAATATAGTACTTACTCTTTGTCGGTTATGAAATGTTTTCTCAGGAAATTTTTTAAATTAAATTGATTACAGTTTCATCAACAAATTATAGATAATTGATAGAATTAAATCCTTTTTGTTATAACTGAAATTTTCGATTCAACAGCTAACATTATTATTAAAAACCTTGAAAGAATTTATTTATTTATAAAACATATTATGAGTTTTGAAAAATTTAAAATCCGAGATTTGCAGATGCACACGTCACAGTTTTTGATATGGAAACGATGGAGATAGGTATTGAATTTCCCATGCCTGGTGAAGAATTGAGTAATTTTCAAATCAGTATGGAACCAGTGTTTCTTAATTTTGCAGAAATCTGAAGGTCAAAAGGATTTATTTCACTTACAATCGGGGGGAAAACAAAGCTTAAGTTCAATTTTTTCATGAAGTTCTTTTTGGGAATGGATTTAAAAAAAGACTTGGGAAGACTGGTGTTGAGTTTATTTGTAAGTGATAAAGAAGATTTGGCCAGGAAGTCTACTGTTTAATTGCCATACACACCACTGTGCCTCTTAACATGAGAGATACGGAAGGAGATATTTTTAATATTGCATATGTGAATAGAAGCCTGGAATTCTACATTTTTTTCACAAATTGTTACAGCTTGCAGAGCCAGAAGGGATGACATCGATTCACTGCAAAATTAAAAAAAAATTAAAAGACTTGTCTCTAACATCTTTAACAGCAAGATTAATGAAAAATAATTTGGCTTGGAAGATTTAACAGTAGTCATTAATGCGGTACTTCTGATGACTAACTTCAAAAGGATTATGAAAACATCCGTAGGCAAGACCTACCTTTTATATAACCTTACTCCCATCTGTAAAGTTAATAACATCGTAGTCTTCTTCCTGTATGTTATCAAATGCAACAAGAGTAGCAGAAGGTCTTTTCGATGGATGAGGTTGGGAAGAAGATTCAGGTCACCATTAAGCTGGTTAGAAAAAGAGTCTTGAGTATAACGACAAGCTTCATTTTGTAAAGAATCACAAAATCAAGAGGTGGAAGACCAGAGAGAATAATGAGATATAACTGATTGTTTTATATCTTCTATCAATCCTCAAATGCAGTTTTTTTATTATTTTCCTGATGAGTTTTCGGTTTTTTTTTTCTTCAAACTGTCTCCCCAAATTCGCGAGGCATAAAGAATAACGGGAACAATACATTGCTTATAAATCAATTTTGTAACTTCAGATTTAATACCATGACTACTACTACAAACTCTTTATAATTAATTTGTAAGAATGTTAATCTTAGATAAAATGTATTTTAAATCATAAATGGTTACCCCTAACAGGATTGATTGTGGCCTCATTGTTAACCTTTTTGTGAATCATCATTACTTTGCATTTCGTCTGATAGAATTCCAGCGTGCATTGTTGAGCCCAGTTATAAACAAAATCAAGATTATTTTGAGCAGTGCTGCATAAGTCAAGAAAATTCTTACTCTGAACCATTATCAGAAGTTCTTGAGCGGAAGCGATTTTCCAGCAATTAAATGCATTCAATTTTATAAGTAAATCATTCATTTTTAGGTTCCAAAGAAATGGATCAGAGACAGAGCCTTGTGGACATTCTTTTTGTATATTTACGACTTTCGAATTACCTCCAAGATTGAGAGCAGCAGTTATATTGTTCAGGAAACTGCAGAAAAGGCTGAGAAAATTTAAAGGAGTATCAGCCTCTTTCATTAAGAAAATGATAAAGGGCCGCAAAGCATTATTAAACACTCCTTTTATGTCTAATAAAGGAATATTGTGAACAAATTTTTCTTTTTACCTTCCTTGACAATATGACCAAACAACATTTTACAGTTGGTATTGATACTTGAATTAAAAGTTTCTTTTTAAGAATTCCACTCTTTGAATATTTTTTATGAATCAAAATCCAATATAATTAATCATTTTGTTTAGTCTATGAATCTACACACAAGTTAAAATAAATATTTATTATTAAAATCAAGAGTAATATATATTTTTTATTAATATGATACTTAATGTTATTTTATAACGTTTAGATTTTAAAGATAAATATTAAAACATTGCTTGTTAAAGCATTCATATGTAAGTAATTTTGCTCTTATTTTCTTTGATTAATGCCAACTATATTGAATTCTATGCAATTCTAAATATTTTTAAATAAGTAAATTCCAAACTATATTGTTTAATAGATTTCCATTGAAGTTCACAGTTTACATCATTTAATTGCATTTCATACACAGTGACGGTATAGTTTTTACAAAATGTTTTCTCGGATAAGTAATTTAGTCTGAGTAGAATTTAATTTTAAGGAAACTTCAGCCCTGGAATTTTTAATTTACTATAAATCCTCTATTAGAATGGTTTAGATTAATATTATAAGCATATATTTTGTACAGACTTTAGTTACGAGAGTATAATTTCCATTTTCTGAATAAGAAAAGTTTAATTATTTAGTGAAAAGATTATTTATTTAAGAGTAAATGTACTTGTAATTTATTATATACTACCACAAATTGAATAAAAATTTGAAAATAATTTGTTTCCACAACAAAATTCTAATTATAATGGGTTTGGAAATCATCCATTTTATGCAATGGTGGTAATAGTTTTCCTGATACAGCTGAATATCTTTCGCATTTATTAATGGTGACTGTGATGTATAAATGAGGTCATAATGACAATTTTTTCAACTCATGTGTCTTGATATGTAGAAGAGTGTGTCAACTTTTGAGTCACCCAATGGGGATTAAAACTCTAAGGAATTGAATGTGTTTAGCGGTTTTTCTATCGGTTGATTAGGCAATCTGAGACTTATTGTAAACAAATAATCAAAAGTTTTTTTCAATTTATTTAATTAAAAAAAATAAGTATCAATTAAGATATGAGCCAGGTGCTCTGAATCTTAGAAGACAGGTCACTACTAAAAGTTTCTTTTTTCGAAGCAATATAAACTTCAGTAGTTGCGTTCATGGTCAAAAGCTTTCCACTAATAATTTGAGCCTTTTTGAAATTCTGTTGTTTTGTTACTTTTAATGTTAGGGTCTTTCAGACTCAGTTCGAGTGACCTTGTATATAATCTGATTTCAGTTAATTCCTTAATTTTTTTGAGGAGAATGAATAGATTATTCCATAGAAGAGGGAAATGAAATGGCTCAAAGCTATGCTGAGATGTTTTAATTGATGAAGAACCAATAAATGAAGTTGATGAAGAAATAAATGATGCTAAAAATTTTAGGGATCATAAACCTTCCTATAAAATAAACCTTGATTCTCACAATGATTCAGATAACAATGAAAACATTTAATCAGTAAACGTCTATAATTGCCCAAAGTGCACTTTCTATATTGCACAAAGTGACATAAAATTTAAAATAGGCAAAATGCCAGAAAAGCTGCTAACAATACTATAAAACTACCAAGAAATATACAAAAAATGCATTTTGGATCGTTGATTCATGATAACTATTGATTGACGATAATTTACTAATGAATATTGCGCAAGATACAATTGAGTACATTCAGAATGTATAAAAGTTTGAGGGAAATCGTAAGTCCAATTAAAATTCTACAATAAAAATTGAAGCATTGATTGGTCTTTTATAATTTAGAGGACTGTACAAATTGTCTAATGTCAACATAAGTAAATCTGTGAGACGGATAGAACTGGCCTTGATATTTTCCCTTGATCTATGTCTCAGAAGTGATTTTTATTCCTATTGAGTCGTTTATAATTTGATGATATTACAGACCGGGTAAGAGATATGTTTGAAGATTTTATACGAAACTGACAAAAATATAATGTTGTGGAGCATATACAACAATTGACGAAAAGCTTGATGTTTTTAGCAGATGATGTTCATTTTGCCAATACATTCTAAGAAAACCTTTAAAGTATTGAATAAAAATATTTCCTCTTGTTGATTCCAAAGCATTTTATAGCTAGTATTTATGCAGGTATCCAGCCTGATGTCCAGTATAAATAAAATAATTCTTCTAATAAAATATTGAAGAGAAAAATATTCTCTAATTCTGGAAATAATATAAATGGTGATACTTGATATACAAGTTACAGTTTGGCTACAGACATCGTTAAAGG
Source organism: Latrodectus geometricus (assembly GCA_026290005.1). Lineage (NCBI taxonomy): Eukaryota > Metazoa > Arthropoda > Arachnida > Araneae > Theridiidae > Latrodectus > Latrodectus geometricus. The sequence continues at coordinate 18,062 of JAPDSC010142999.1, forward strand.
AAAAAATATTACCTTTGTAGGATAAATTAGGAAAAAAAAAACACTGTTCGTCTTTCAGAAATACATGATTAATATCATATGAGATAAAAAAAATGAATACAACAAATATTTATCAACAATACCTTATAATTGGACTCATTAACTGGTGATGCAAAAAAGACAGAGTTAATTACATTTTGTAATCTCACAAAGGCAACAGTAGATGTCCTGGATGAAATGTATATCAAAATTTTCCACTGCAGAAATAAGCAAGAGATTGTCATTTGAAGTGCCCTTTTGTGTTCTAAACACTGGAGCAATAAATGCTCATGTGCTTTTATTATCAGCTAAACCTAAATGACAGTAAAAAGTCAGCAGCTTTGAAGTAACTTGCTTTGGACATTGTAAAAGAAACTATTGAAAACAAAACCATGTGGAAATCACTTAATCGAAAAGTAAGAAAGTTGTTGAGCGTCATATCTTTATGCCGACTTCATAAATCTTTCAATTTTATAAATTTATTTTAACGAACACATCAGAATTATCTAAATTTTTTCATATATTCGAAATCATATCTCAAAGAGACTCCCACAATCCTATAAAAAAATCTTAAAAAGCTGCACAAATTTTCTTTTTTGAAAAGAGAAAATAAAGCTTAGCAAACAAACTGAGAGTAAGTATTGTCCTGTTAACACCTGTTAACTTTTGTCTTTAGACGACAATTAAAAAAAGTCAGAAAAAAATTAAAACTTAGGTATTTATCCCTGTAATTGATCAACGTATTACAATTAATCTTAGAAATTATTGGACTGAAATCCAGTATTATTTCAAACTACTATACATATTCAAAGATGCACAATTATATTGGCAACATACAGCCTTAATTAAAATGTCATTAAATAATTATCAAGGTGATGCAAGGAAAATATGATTCATTCTAAAGTATTATGACATTCAAATTGTATATCTATCTTTATCCATTATAGGACAACTTCGTGTCTAAATTTTTGTTGCATAGAAAGAAATATAAGAGTATAAGTGATTGCATTATGGACCCACTTCTATGCTCCAGATGCCATTGGTCCGTACAGGTAACTAAAGTTGTGACAGCAAACGTGTTTTTTTTTACTGTAAGATAATGAGGGCAGAGTAAATTTCATGAATAAGATACGTTACATAAGCTTGTCTTCAAAAGCAAACTACAGTTATGCAGAATGATTTTTGCTATTCTTTCGGAGAGTTTATCAGTTGTTCTCTTTCACAGATACATAATCTTATCTGTTTTATTTCTTAATTATGTTTGATACGTAACTAGATTTACAGCAGGGTTATCCTTAACTTCTGTATTTATCAGCCCTTTTAGAGTTATACTAAAAATTGTACTCATTTATTTGTGCATGCAAACTGAAGCTGCTTATGCAAAGAGCGCATAAACATTAAAATCCTAAAAATTGAACATTTTTTTAATTTCGTAGATATAAAGTGACATTACAGTGACACATGTTATTCAGATATGAAACATTGTAGTCAACAGGTAGTATCATTATGATAGAAGAATATTGCAAATTTACATTATTTTAATTGTTTAGTCTTTTTGCAGTTTTAGTAAATTTTTTACATGAGTTTATAATTTGATTTTGCGGCCAGAAGATGTGTGAAATGTTTCATTCCAATAAGAAATTTATTTGTTTATTATTTGCATCTAAATATTTACGTATGATTCTGTTTTGTAATTTAGTGATGGATTCAATTAATAAAAACCTTGAAAAAGAGCATTCTTAATGTGAATGATAAGATTTTATGAGAAATATTATTGGATTGAATTAGGCAAAATTTGCATACTATGTGATTTATTTAAGAATTTTTTATTTAAATATTTACTAATAAGGAGTGAATTTTATCACTTCTTAAGTGTTTTTCTGATAAAATTCACTTCTTATATAAAATAAGAAGCGAATTTTATCAGAAAGAAGTTATCTGAAAACTTCTTTAATCATTATTTTGTTCAGTATTTTAAAATTTACTTGAGTTGAACTATTTATTAATTGATTATACAGAATTTTTATATCAAGAAATTTCAACATTTAAGAATACATAATATTGTACATTTTTTAGAATAAAATGTTAAATAATGTCTACCATTATTTTCTTCTCCAGGGGAAAATAAATTTTATGTTTCTTGAATGTTTACTTATCTTAGGCTATTGAGCGAACTGAGCCACATAAAGTCAATATATTTTTGAGCCTTACAAATTGAAACTACTACAAATTTCGACATTAAGGATGAAATGCGTGATAGTAGCCTAGCTTGGAATATTTTATAAGAAATCAGTTGATAATAATTTTTAAATATTATAAAAATATGTAGAAAGTTTAAAACTAAATTTTATGAATTGGTGTAATTTTTTTTTTATAATTTATGGAACTTTTGTTATTACGAAGTGATTAATTTTAGAAAATTGAAAAATACATACTTTCATAATTTGCATTTTGATTTACCTAACAATGGTTCAATGTAAGGAAAATCTTTAAGAAATATTCTTTCTTTTCTATTTTTAAGGTATCATTGGAAACATTCAAAGTATCAAAAGAGGTTGTAATTTTTTAAATGTTTTATTAGTATTTTTAAAACTTATAAAATCTCAAATAACAACCTTGATTATTTTCTATAAAAAAATTCCAAAATATTATGATCAGAGTCATGATGAATGTGCTAATGATTTACAAGAACACATTTTCAAAATATTAATTAATTGTTTTTTTAATAAATTAGGAGCTTAACATACAGGAAAATTCAAGAAAATTATTAATGGGAAAAATATGCTGAAAATAGATTTGTTCTTTAAAATTATACTATACGAAAATGAAACAACATTTAATTAAGATCCTTCATTTAAGAAATAAATATAAGGTCAACAATTATAAATTAAGATGCTTATGAAACACAAAGAAAATAAAATCTGAATTGTACTTTTTATTAACTTAATGCAAAGAATAAATAAATTAGGCAGAGTAATCCACTTCGTCTCAAAATTTAAGACAAACAATTGTATTATGATCTATAAAATTTATCAATTTTATTACTTCAGTGAATACAATCTGCTTAATATTTTTTTTTATTCTTTTAAAAAAATAATGAAGCAAAAATGTAAAAAAGTACAAATAAAAGGTTTATTTATAAAAATTACTGTTTATATTATTCTGTAAATGTAAATACATTCAATATTTTAGGAATTTTTCTCAAAGAAGCATAGTTTTTAATTAATTTAATATCACAGTCATTTGTTAAAATATAGCTTCACACCATATATTAAACTTCAACAACAGGATTGGAATTTTAGATTTTATCATTTCATGATTCTGTTCGTTAGCTTATATTTCATATTTTTGAAATTTTCATTTTATTTTCGAAATTTTCAGGAGCAATTTAAAAAGCTACTGAAACAGTGCTTAAAATATTAAAGTATCACATATTATGTTATTCTTTTTCTATTGAATTCAATTAAAAACAACAATGATTTTTTGTTAAATATACAAAAACATCTTAGTTATCAATTTTTTTTTTTTTTTTTTTTTTTTTTTTTTTTTTTTTTTTTTTTTAGGATTATGATACATGATGAGTTGTATCAAACTATTTAATAAATTTTGGAATATTTTGAACTTCATTATTTATGAAGGATTTTCTTGTCAGTATTCTTAAATGTATAATACAAGATAACTCTCAAATGTACGTATCTCAATCATATGAAATATTTCACTTACTATTCTTTTTTTTTTAAAACTGATTATAGAAATCTCATAATGATGGAAACATATGATCCAAAATAATGATGTATTCAATTTTTAATCTCTGCCATATAATTCTGTTTTATTATAAAAAAAGTTTTATTTGAAAACTTTTGAGAACATTTAAGGTCCTAAAAGATTAAATGGAACAAGAATTCTTAGAAAATCATAACCAGAAAATGCTTCTCACCTATCACGTTAATTCAAGAATATATATCAAAAGAAATTCAAAATACGTATACTATTCATGCAATTTTCTTAGACACTTGCATGCAAAAAAATTTAAGATTAAATTATTTACATTAATAAAATTATAAACAAAGAAATAATATTAAGGGTCTTAATATTTAGCAATTTAAATATATATATATATACATAAATGATAACAATTTATGATATATAAAGTAGGTTCGAATCGGTTTGGAGTAATCTCCCATTTTCTTATTAAATTTTAATGCACATTTTTTATTTTGTATGAATATCAATAAATATTTAGTAAGCTATTAAAATTTTATAAAAGAAATAACATTTGTCTAAGCGTTTATTGATATAAATTTATGTAATCACTATAGTTTTATCAAACAAGATATATAAACACTATAGTTTTATCATAAAAGTTTTATAAAATTATAAATTTATTAATTATAGTTTGATAAAACGAACTTGTAATCAAATAATCACTAACAAATAAAGAAATAACGTACTTTTTATTTGATTAATTACAGTAATTTTAACTCCTCAACATTTTATTTATATGTATGAAATAACGTCATGTTTTGATTTATATTTTACTATTTTGGATTTAAAATTAAAAATTCATTTTGTTCACATTTTGAATTTCACTCTTAATTATTTTAGAACTCAAGCATGAAATTCATGTAGCTTTTGATCAGTAAAATGTCTTAGAATATCCAATTCTGTTACATTAAAGCATCAATTTTTAATACATAATGTTACGGTTTTATAGGATAATTAAGATAAACTGCTTTTATTGAATGTAGAATATTTGGACCATTAGTGGTGTATATCTATTGCTTTTATCTATAACAACTATTATGCAAATGATTTATGCTGTGTTCCGAATTATCATCCAGAGTTGTAAAGAAATAATTACTTTTCTTCGCCACACTGGATGATTTTTGGTAAACAGTATAAATTCTTTATTCTCATAAAGTTCTTCTTGAATTTGAAGAATCATTGAGTTCTTCTTGAATAGTTCGATTCTCCGAGAAAAATTATCTATACAACTAATTACATAGTGTCCTGTCGCAAAACGTCCACAAATATCTACACTTAAAATTTCGCCTGATTCATTTGGAATAGGTACATTCCCGAATTCTCTTTTCTTTTGTCTGTTTGGCTTAACTTTTCCACATGTTTCACACGAATTCACATAATTTCGGACATGTGCGTACATTCCTCGCCACCAATACTTACTAATTACGCCCTGATAAGTTTTATCAGCTCCTAAATGAGTCATATGGGAAGTCTGAATGGCATACTTCTGTAAACTTTTCGGTAATATAATTTGGGGTTGTAATTCCTTTTTACCTTTTATTTTCCCTAAATGCATAAGTATACCTGTTGATTTGTCTATATAAAACCGACTTATTTCCTGTTTAAATGGTAGTTTACCTCTATTTAAACCTTCAGTAATTCGACTTATCTCTACATCATCTTTCGCTTTTTCTCTAATATTTGCTAAACTTAATTGTTCCAAATCCATCACTTGCTCATTCCTTATGTTCGACACAAGTTTTTCCCTCGACACGCTCTCTGTTCGGTGTTAATTGGCTGGTGCGGTGATGTCCGGCGCTTGTCTCGAAAAGGGCTCCGCTTGAACAACCGCTGCCTGACATCCCCCCTTCTTTCGCGATGATTCACTATATTTCAACTTTGAATTTGTTTCACGGGAATCCTTTACTCCTGTGATTTTTTTACTATCGCTATTTTTGTTAATACATTTCAAAATATTACAGTTTTCATTATACCCAAATTTATTTTCCTCCAACCTAATTATTTCCTTATCAATAGTAATTATTTCCAACCTAATTATTTCCTTATTATAGCTTTGTAACTCAAAATAACATCATAATCCGGAGGAAACTTTTGGTTAGTAACGAAAAAGTTATCTGTTATAGTTTTACCTCCTATTTTAAGAGACATTTCTACACAATCATTATAATAAATTCTTTCCCCAGTAATTGTGACGATATTTATTTGCTTAGGAATGCTCTTAACTTCTATATACTGTTTGATTTTATTGTATTTCAGCTGGGACAGCAGAGACACCGACGCTCCAGTATCCATTAGAATTCTCGCCGACAGATCCTCAACATCAAATTTATCCTCTACATTCAACGACTCGTCCACTACAACTCACCTTACAATCGGTAAGTCCCTTTTATTACATTTTATATAATTATTTAAAATTCCTGTAGTTTTTATAATTTCATTCTTATGTGTAGTTGTTAAATCAAGAGCCTCGCTATTTAAATTTATTACATCGCTTTTCTTATATTTATTTTGTTCCTCAACTATTACACCGATTTGTGTATTGTTCATAGAAAGCGCCTCTACGCTACTGTATCCCTTCCTATTTATTTGTTTACTTATTTTGGGAGCAGTTTTCTCCTTTTCGAATTTTCGCTCCACCCCTAATTTCGCCGCCTGTAGCCCAATGGCTGAGGATTTTCGCCTTGGGCTTGCGAGTTTAAAGCTCTGTCGTTCCCCCCAAATTGGTCACTCCTTCGCTGATTCGAACTTGTAAATCTACTACCCCAATTAAAATTTTTGTTATTATTTCTATAACGTTTTTCCGCTTGTTTTTTGGAGAAATTCATTTTTGAAAAATTTTCATTTAATTTCTTTAAATGAAAGCAATTTGCGGCAAAATGCCCTGCCTTTCCACAAAACAAACATTGCCTCTCCCTATCAACATTAACATTTTCATGCCTTATATTATTTGCGGTTTCAGTTTTTTCTTTAATTATTGAATTTACTGAATTTACTCTTAACTTAACATAAAGGGATGCTGCATGTTGCACATCACTGGCAAGTTTCACAGCCTCTTCAAATGTTTGGGGATTTTTCAAAATGACTTCTTTTTGTAATTCTGGGAGAAGACCCTCAATAAATCTCGATAGGAGTAATTTATCAAACATATCTTTACTTTCTCTGTTGATAATCTGGGAAACACCGATAAAGCGACTACCTGCTCGCCTGAGACGTTCAGCAAACGTCTTTACTGATTCCTGCTCGAACATTTGTGTAGTTGATAACTGTAAATTTGATTCAATTAACGATTGCTTTTCACTAAAATGCTCTAAAAATTTTTCTTTTATATTTTCAAAAGAGGTTTCTCTTTGTAATTGAATATCTTCAATCAAAAATCTCTTCGCTGCGCCTATCAATTTGGATTTTAAAATTGTAATTTTTTCAAAATCACCCCAGTTTGCCAATGAAGCTACACTTTCGAATTGGTTAAACCAAAATTCGCACGATTCTTTATCACCTTAAAATTTGATATTAATTGAATCATTGCCATATTAGCTTGCGAATGTGTACTATTATCATCGAGATTAGGATCTAAATTCTGAACTCTATATCTAGGCATATTAATCATTCAAATAATTACAATAATATTGAATATCTAAATATTGTAACTTTTTTTTTTAAAGTTTACTATACATATGCATATACTACTACAATAATATTAAATATTTACTTCAATTGTTACTCACAGATATTTAACAAACAATTGTATAACCAATACTTTTATCAATATTATTTATGATTTGTATCATTATATATACATATTTATTATACTCTTCAACAGTCTCATACATATATATATTCATAATATTTGTTGAATATTGTACCCATATATTCTATCTTTTAAAATACTTTTAAATTACAGTTATCCAAGCATTCAATATTTTACGTTTAAAATTTATTCATTTATAATTTCAGAATTATTAACTTTTAACTGTTATCTCAAAATTATTCTGAAAGTTCTCTATCTCCAATTATTTCTTCCTTCAAAAATTTTTTTTTAATGATACCAAATTTAAGGACTATACAAACAAAAAAAATTTTTTTTTTTAAAAGTACCGGCTTTATAATATTTAATTTTAAATAACACACAGTATCAAAATAATTTCCTAAGTACAAAGTTTAAAAACAACAGTCATGACACCAAATTACAGTACAAAGTACTGAAATTGACAAAGAGCCACGGTACCAAATTTATGTCCTAGGTATCAAAATTGAAAAATAGTCACGGCACCAAAAATATGTTGTGGTGGTTGGACTCGGTGATTATAGGAAAAACCGAGTTAACCAGGTTCTTAGAAATAGTGGAGATTAAATGAGAACATATGAGAATGACACAATTTAAATAATAATAATGATAATGTAATTTTATTGTACTACTATTTACATTTAAATATATACAGTTTATATTTAAAGATTAAATGTCTTATCAACATATAAATGCATATTTATAAAACATTGTGCGGCCAGTGGGTCCTGAAGAAGAGATTAAAATGACTCACCCCCTTTGTGTAGCGAATCTCCCTTTTGTTGTTCTGAACCTTTGCTTTCCTTTTGTTAGACTCTTCTTTTGGTTAGGTCTGTGCTTCACTACTCAATTCATCTTTATCTGTGAATCTCTGAATATCTGTATGTCTGGATATCTGCATATCTCCATGTCGGAATACTGGATGCTGAAAATCTGCATGCCGGAATGGTGTTCGGAATCTGCGTCCTCGCTGTTGTCGTCCTTTCAAATCATATCATCATCTGTGAATTCTGAAATCTGAATTTTCAATTCTCCCACTCCTTAACTTTTATTGCCCGCATCTCTCCTCCTATTTTCTTCTATTGGATATTTTCTTGTATCTCATCGGTGTTAGGCTTCCAGGGAATGGTCAGAAATCTCCCCTCCAAAACCCTTGATTGGCCACACACAAACAAAAAGGAGAATATTTTAATTTCATATGGACCACCCATACGTCCCAAGGGGAAAAGGACCCCGGGATGGAAAACTGCAATAAACTTTAAGTGCAGTTTTCGGGTGCCACTTTGAAATATATAGTTTTATTTCTTTATTACCCTTGTCTCTTTATATTACAATTTTTATGTTTCCTTTCTTTTATATTTTACAAAACTACTGCCGAGAGGAATTGTTACAGAATTTATTTACTATAACATCTGTTTCCTCTGCGGCTCCTTTTATGTCGTTTGCACTACGACAGTAGGTTCTCTAGCTACAGCTTTAATCTGCTTTAGACTTCGAATTCGCTGCTTTAGTACTTCTAGAATCTTTTAGAATCTGTTTTAGACTTCGGAACATTTGTTTTAGTAATTCTTGACTATTTTGATTTATTATTAAATTTGGAAAATTTCTGCCTAGCAGATAAATTGTAAATCTATATGTCTCCCATCATAGCCAGGATATTTTGCATCCATGAAAAATGAGAGTGGTCATCAAGATGAGCCCTTAACCTAACAGAGACAAATAAGGAAAAATAGTTACAGTCTCTAGAGGTAGCAAGATTTGGAATTTACCTTAGTATCATTAGATATCACTACACATTGGGAAGATGATCCAATGGATATAATCGCAAAATTCAAAATGCAAGATTAGCTCTGCAACACCATGCAGGGAAACATCCGTACCTATCATCGTGACATCCGATGCACTGAAAGATGGCTCACTACAGCCACTCATCTATGCATAACATGAGCCAAAATAAACCCAAATTAATTCTGGGACACCAATTTTCTCTTTACGCTATATGCAGCAAAAATATGGGGTGTAAGATCTGTGGAAACAAAGTAAAGAAGAACAAAATGTAGAAAAAAATAGCCAATGAAATGAACATAAAAACACAAGCAAACAAGTAGATTTAATCTTGAAATGAAAAAAGAAAATATAGAAAAATAAGAAGATGATCGAAATAAAAAGAAAAATAATGTTCTCTTGGAATTTCAACACCTGTATTTATCTACAGAAGATAAGATTTATGAAAAAAGTTTCCTTCTTTAAAAATGATAATGTTTCCCGGTACAAATATATAGAAAATAAATATTATAGATGAAAATTATATCAATAGCTTTTAATAAAACTACTCATTTTAAAATTATATATATTGGGTAATTACATTTAAGTTTGTTGGAAATATAAATTCCCTTATAACAAAAATTAAGTATGCAAGCAAACGAAATAACAAAAAAAGCAATTATTTTTTAGATTTTAAAACAATATCTGAAAACTAACAACATAATTTCTGGTCATCTGACAGTTTTAACTAATAAAAAATGCATAAATATAAAAGGAATTTAGTAGTATAATTAATCAACTAATAAAAGGCAGCCTAAACGTACGAAGTATTCAAAAGATTATTAAAAATTTCCATATACTTAGTTGTCCAAATAAAAGTAACTAACATAATTAATTTAAGTGCAAAAGAGTTTTTAAAAATATTTCTGTAGAATAATTTTCGTCGTAGTCTTGTCCAGTAGGCTCATTGTTTAATTTCGATTATATTGTTGCGTACTTGATTATTTTAAAATAAAAAGTCAACTATATATGCATGCATAAGCATACAGCTACATACTTTTTACTTTTTATTTACCTTTGGAGTAGTAAATTGCAAAGTTCAAGTCATTTCAGAAAAGAAAATCTACCGTAATTTAGAAGGAAATGTTTTTTTTTTTTATTCAACTCCTTTCTTTAGGTAATTTTCTAGCTTCTTCACTTTGTTATTAATAAATTGATTCATGTGCATAGTAATAAAATGCAAACTTATCAGTTTTGATTGTAAATATTCATATAGTTGGAGAGTAAATTAATTACATTATAATTTTTTTAATTTAAAAATATCTACAAAGCGCATAGAGGATAAAATTTTAAAATATTATTGAAAATATTTTATAATACTCTCATTCATCATTTTATCACACACAATCAACATTTCAATAAATAAATATTTCATATTAAAAATATGAAATATTAAATTTTACAAGCAATCTGAAATAAGATTCAATTTTAATATTTTGAAGCATGTTTTCATTCAATTTTAATATCAATTATTCATAATAAAATTCATCAAAACTTTAACTTTTATAAAATAGTCATGTTTGTAATTGCATTGAAAATTTAGTTTAATAATTAGAAGATTCAAAAGACAATTTATTTGCTTCTTAAAGTAAATAATGTTTAATAAATTAAATACGTTGTATATGGAATACATTACATACATATCTATTAATTTTAGTATTTACGATAGAAAATAAAGAGATTCTGATTAAAACATATACTTTCCAGTAACAAAAATTTCTACAGTCAATTTTGATTTTTTGCAATCATAAAGCAGCAATTCTTGGCAAATTCATGTAATAAATGTTTTACAAAAAATTCTATAAAATTTAATAATTATGACAAAAACCATTTTAATGTGATATAACAAAAATTACTTGTTAATTCATGTGATAAAAATTTTATAAACGTTAGCTTAACAGTTAAAAATGTAGTTCCTTTTGAAACACCGATATTAATTTTATCTAAGTTATAATATAACGGAATTGAACTGGAAATTGCTAATAAATCCTTTAATTAACTTATTGAAGCAATATATTGCAAAATTTCTGAGGAATTTGAGACCAAACAGTTAATGAAAAAATGAAGGGAGAAATTTTAATGTAAAATTAATGCAAAGGGAATTATCAATAAACATTCATAGTATTTCAAAAGAAAAATCTCACTAACCAAATTTAAAATTAATATTATTTATTAAATTTAATGAATAACTAATTTTTTTGTAAAATTTACGTTATAAAATAAAAATTAATTAAATAGTTAATACAAGTAAAATATACTATTCTTAAGTAATAGTTTCTTAATATTTTAATACATTATTTCATACAGTGAAATTTCAAAAGTTTAATTACATACAAGTAGATAACAATACTGTTTATTCTACATTTTGCCTTTAGTAAAAAAGGAAGCTGTGACGGAAATTCAGGAATTAATTTAACAGAAGGAATGCATTCAACCAATTAGCTATATAATCAAAAATGAAATCATCCAGGGTAAATGTGTTATCAGTATGCTAAAAATACTACAAACATTAAACTGTTGAATAAATTATCAAGTTCTCCTGGGATTTCCTCTCATTTATAGAAAACTACTAAGATACTCTCATTCTGCATCATAATTTTCGTTATTCCAGATAGCAACCATGGTACTTGTGGGATATTTAAGATTTATTGCCGGGTGAATAATAAATGATCGTCATGAGATAAAGTTTCAGAATTTAAATTTCAATGATATAAAGGTATCTTAAAACTTTTTTTTCATTTATATATATCTTTGGTTGAGTATTTGATTAATAGTTAATCAAAACAAATTAATGTATGAAAAAACTTCATACACATCAATTAAAAAATATTAAACAATTTAGACCGTACAAAAAGACTTAATAGGAATTGAAATTTTCAAAAATATTTAAAAAATTTATAGGTATTTATTGAGATTTATTTCTGTTGCACGATTCAGTCAAAATTATCCAAGACTATGTTATTATAGCAAATTTTATCATGAATGTCGATTTATTTAAAAAAATAACTAAAATATATTTTAAACATAAAATGTTATAAATATTCAGGTATTAAATTATTTAAATGTAAAAAAAAAAACTGAGAAATATTTCCTAATATATTGTTTATGTAATAAATCAGAAACATGAGTTAAATATTCGTCAAAAATTTAATTTTTTTTTTTTTTTTTTAGTGAAGTAGAGTCAAAAGTATGGGAGAAGAGTAAATTATGCAATGTTTGTCAACCTCTGCAATTCCAGCATAATATTTAATGTAGTGTACCAGACCTTATACTGCAATAATGACTAATAAAATCAAATTTGAGAAAATAAATATAATTTCTGTAATATATTTATTCAATCTGTATAAATACTTATTTTCCTCTTTTTAGTTCAAACTCTACAACTTTATAAATTATTATAAGCATCCATGCGATTTTTTTCCTGGTAATCTGAAATTTCAAAATAACTATTTTTGAAACTTATTACCTAGTAATAATAATATTTAAACACTGATATATTAATTTGAAGTAGCTCATGTCTAATTTAATGTAACTAAGCTGTCTCATTTTAATGATCTTCAACTCATATGCGAGGAATTATACTCAAAATGTTCCAGCTTTCTATTTTTTTTTAATTTCTTCCCTATATGAAAGGAATCAAGAGAAAATCTGCAAAATAACAGATTAAAATAAAAATATTTAAAAAAATGTCGTACGAAAGATATTATTTTTTTCTTAAAATTAAGTGTTTTATAGCAGGAAGAAGAATGTAATCAACTGAAGTGTCAAGACCATATGCAGAGTGAAAACATTATCTCCTATATCATATTTTGCGAAAACAATTTTTGGTATCTGAATATAATTAAATTTTGGAACATTTCGATGTAAATTTATAAGACTTAAGTAGTTATAGATCAGATTTTCATTTTACAAGTCTAGTATATAAAAATACGCTTTTATCTCATTGTATTACATTATTACCTCCCTGTTTTGAGCACACATAAGTCATGAGTCTAAAAAATAAATAAAAATTAAGCAAAAATTACTTCTAAAAACTAAAACATTAAAGAAATAAAAGTCAACAACAATTAAGAATTTGAATATTTAGTTATTATTGTGGAATAATTTAAACACATGAAGAAATTTATATTTTAATTGTCCTAAAAAAGTGCAATGCCAAAAATTTTCATAAAAATGTTTTCTAATTAGCAATATGCCATAAAATAATCAAGATTTTGATTATTATTTAATTTATAAAAATCTAATTATAAGCATTTGCTTTCATAATAAGCATACTGACAGCATAAATTCCGTTAATTTCACACAAGATCTGATTTTATTTTATGAAGACATATATTTGGGAAGTAAATGGAAAGAAATATGCTAAATATTAGCACATCACTTAATGTATTTTATCTGGCTGTTGTCTGCAAATATATGTAAGCCAGTATATTATTTTTGTAAGCTCTATAAGTAAGCCAATATATGTAAATGTGTAAGCCAATTATCGTCGCTACATTAAAGGATAATAATCAAAAGAAAACAGTTATTAATTGTAGAAAAATATTATATTTTAATTAATGTATTTTTTAATACACACACACAGATATATTTAATATTTTTTCACAGACATTAATTTTTATATCATAGCTATTTAACAAATAATAATTTAATTATTATCAGCTAAATTCTAATGTTAATACAGAAAGCAGTGTAGAGTTTAATTGATAATATAATCTTAAACCAAGTACATGAATAATTTCTAATTACAATACTTGTTAATAGTTTCTTAGGTCTAAAGGACACATGATCTTCTAGCTTTTTAATGTTTAGCTAAGTTAATTATAATAGTAAATACTTGATTAAGATGCAGACTATAGATCTAATAACTTACAAATGTGATTCACCATATCTGGACATTTTATATGAGTCTGAATGAAAGCAAAATAATTAGTAATTGATAAACAGACTTTTAAAACTACTCAAATAAAGATTTTTGAAGTGTCTTATTGCATCATTCATGGAATTATTATATTTCTTGCATCAGATTTCAAAGACCATCAAAAAATCATCAAAAAAAATATTACTGCAACGCAAACAATGTAACCAATTACTAATAATTCAGAGTATGTTTAAATTATTTTGAGCTCACAATTATCATTAATTAAAATAGGAAATATTCTAGAAAAGTTAGTAGTTGTAGTTGTGTATTGTTGCAATAGTCTAAAAGTTAACAAAAAAATTAATTACTTAATTAATCAATTTAAAAATAATGATTTTCATATTGATTTTACTTAAAATTTGTAGGAAGTAGAGAATCACTTGTAAGATTGTATTAATGCGTAGTTTTTATAACTACAAAAGGGTCACACAAGCATTGAATGTCTTACATGAATTACGAAAATACGTACTTCAACTTTAATTATACTTTAACTTTTAATCTGCATTAAAATTAAAAACTACTTTAAATTCTTAATTTAATTCTTAAAATGTTTTTCTTATTACTTTTGGCAACCATATTATTCTGTATTTAATACATATTCTTCTGTATTTGGTATATACT